>PVJO010001584.1:0-168120 GCA_004026905.1 Hystrix cristata
GGACAGAGGAGAGGAGTACTAGAAGGAAAGAAGGGGAAAAGCAGAAAGGCAACAGGGGAGAGAGGGGAATGGGAAAACATGGAAGATGATGAATGAACCTGCTGTAAATAGGGAGGGAGGGTGCAGAGGGGAGGGGGGAAGAGGGGGGAGAACCAAGATACATCATGTATAGGTACAAAATTAATGTAATGAATGTGACCATTGTATGTAGAATGTACCAATACATGTTCTTGGTTTAAAATAAAAAAAAAATAAAAATAAAAAAAATAACTTGTCTAACATCACAGAGCCAATGGAAGGCAGAGCCAGGAATCCAATTCAGACTTAGGTAGAATGCCTTGATTCTAAAGAATATAAACATCTCCTTTTAGTTACCTATTATACTTTCCCAATCTTCTCAAGGGGTGGCCATGCTACTGACCCCTTCCAATGTTTACACTAGTCACCTGGACAAGCACTGATGGCTTGTGAATGACTAAACACACGTATTCCTCATCTGTGAATTGTGAAAAATTGTGCCTGCTACATTTAAGACCTGCGATATAATGCAGGTAAAGTATAAATCTTGCAATTAGATGACTAGCAAGTCCAAATGCTGCCACTGTATATGACACAGTATATGACACAGACCTGCCCTTGAACAGCACAATATCTTGGAAAGGTGACAACCTATTTAGGAAAAGAAAAATCATACTACAAGATAGCATCTAAATTGGCCTTAAAATTAGGTACACAGTGAATTACAATGATGATTGCACAACTTTGCAAATTTACTTTTAAAAATCATTAAATTGTATATCTGAATGTGAAAATTGTAAAATCATTGAATTTATGGCATACAAATTATGCCTCGGTGAATTTGTTAAAAACAATAGATTTGGGAGAATAAAGGGAGAGAACGACACTTAAGTTACTGTGAGACAAATCTGCTTCATCCACGAGGGCCTATAGGCAATTCAGTTCAAAATATACACATAAATGCAAACTTCAAGAATAAAATTGATAGTTTAATTAAATATCTCAAAATATAACACTATGTCAACTATATAAACTGTGGCTTTATCTTATCATTTTAAGGAAACACACATAATGAAGAGTATAAAGGCATTTCACATTTCCCAGACTAAGCACCTTTGAGATCTATGAACCTTAAAGTGTTCTTAATTATTAATCTAAGTCTTGTCCTGTCTCCATGAATTCTTAAAACTTAGTGCCACAGTTAGTCAGTAATCATTTTCTGTAAATGTCCAGATTTTAAATACTTTAAATTTTGTGAGTCATCTAGTCAATATTGCAAATTTCCAACTGTATCATTGTGGCCTGAAAAGTAACCCATGACAATATGTCAAGAAAAGGGTGTTGCTATGTTCCAATAAAATTGTATTTACAAAAATAATCAGCTGGCAGGATTTGGGCTGCAGAGAATTTTGCTGACCCTTAGCTGAGCAGTAGGGACACTGTACTGATTTGGGGAAAATGGAGTTCTCTTGCCAGCCTAAAACTAACTCATTCTATGAACTCTCTCTCTCTGTCTCTCTCTCTCTCTCTCTCTCTCTCTCCTCCTTTGCTCCCTCTTTCCTCCTCATCCCCCAAACTATTTCTTCTGTTATCTCAACCCACAAGGGCCACCCTAGCCAAAGCATTTGTAAGACTTCCCAACACAAGCCATTGTTAAGTCTCTGAGTTTCCCAAGTTCAAATTTCTAAGGAAGGAACCCATGGCCTGCTTCATCTTGCGACAGAACAGGGGCCAAGTCTAAGGGATGGATGCTTAGGAGATTGTCCATAAGTTTCTCTGAGTTGCATATTCCTGTATGCTGAGAGGTTCTAAAGCTTGGCAGATAAATCATGGAGTTTATCAGGCTTGAAGGGGGGTGGTATTTTAGTCGTGTTTACCCTTAATGCTCTAAGCTGAGTTAGAGAAACTCTCTGAACATCAGTTTCTTCATCTTTTAAATGGCAATACTAGTCACTTCTCTAAGAAAGTATGCTGAAGGGGAAATAAAATTAATATCAACAGTGGAAAATATAGTAGACAGCCGACATATAGCAGCTTTTTAAAAACTGCTATAGAGATATTGGTGTCTATCTCATCTACTTGGCTACCATCATTATCAATCTGAAATAATTCAGTTAAACACTCACTGAGTGTTGACTATGTGCATAAATGCCATCGTATATGAAATGCCTCTGAGGCGTCCTCGACCTGGACACAGGTCTGGGCTCTGTTAGTGTTGTTCTGATTATCGCCATGTGTCTGGTGGATCCACTCCAGAGAGCTGTGCTGCTGCTGTGCACGACAGTCTGTGTTAAGAATTCTTGGCAGGCAGGCGGAGGCAGAGTCCTGCAAGGAAGGCAACACAGCTCTAAATAGATAGCCAGGGGACTTCTTTTCTATATTAAACTATTGATTTTTCATAAACTAAGCGTGCAAAAGGCCACTGAAAACAACTGAATCCCAGAGCAGAACTACAAAAACAATTAGACAGCTCTCTGTCCTTAGTTGGCCACTTTCATGAAGTGACTTCCTTTAAGAGAAAAGATGAAACTCCTTTATTTCTAGGAAATAAATAGAAGGAAGGAAAGGGGAAAAAAAAAAGCTGAACAGACTAAGGAAGGATACAGGAAGAGGAGGAGTGGGGAGGAACGGAGGGGGAGTATAGTGGGAGAAAGTTTTTTAAACTAGATGACGTCCTAGGCTGATTTAGTCTCTCAGAAAATCTTTTCCTTCATTCAGAGATCTGGAGGTAAAATTTGACTCTTGCTATCTTTGAGAATTCTGTGACTCCATTATGGGAGAGATGCAGGGAGGTGAAAACAGAGGAAGAGAAAAAGCAAAAACTGAGAGGACGTGCAACAAACCTAGTTTTGGTTGGATACACTCTTTACCTAGACCCGGACAGCAACCGTGAGCCCAAAGAATGTTTCCATCGAGAATTTCCCTTATTTACACTTTCTGTTTCCCATACCAGAGAAAAAAATGTGGTATTTAAAGATGTGTGTCCAATTTATTTCACTTAAGAGTATGATCTCAAGAGGCATCCATTTACCTAGAAATATCTCAAGCTTATCATTCTTTGTGGCAGAGCAGTACTCCATCATATATATTAAAAAAAAAACCCCACATTTTCTTTATCCATTCATAGGTTGATGGGCATTTGGGCTGTTTCCAAGATCTAGCTATTACAAACTGTGCCACTATAAACATGTGTGAGCATATATCACTGTGGTGTGATGCTTTTAATTCTTTTGGGAAGATACCAAAGGGAATAGCTGGGTTGAATGGAACCTTTAGTCCTAGTTTTTTGAGGACTCTCCACACTGATTTCCACAGTGGTTGCATTCCCAGTTTACACTCCCATCAACAGTGGAGAAGGGTTCCTTTTCCCCCACCACCCTGCCAGCATTTGTTATTGGCTGATTTATTAAAAATAATCATTCTTTCTGGAGGGAGATGAAATCTCAGTGTTGTTTTAATTTGCATCTTTTGAATGACCAGTGATGCTGAACATTTTTTCATATGTCTATCTGCTGTTTCTACTTCTTCATCTGAGAAGTGTTTATTCATTTCAGCTGCCTATTTTTGGATTAGGTCTTTAAATTTTGGGGGTATGATTTTTTTGTGTTCTTTATATATTCAAGATGTTAGTCCTTTGTCAGAGGAACAGCTGGCAAAAAGTTTTTGCCATCTGTGAGTTGCCTCTTCATTCTGTTGGCGATTTCTTTTGCTATGCAAAAGCTTTTTAATAAGATTAAATCCCAGTTGTTGATTCTTGGTGATATTTCCTGTGCAATTGGGGTTTTGTTCATAAAGTCTTTGTATACTCCTATGTCTTCAAGAGTTCTACCTATTCTATCTCCCAGCAGATTTAGTGTTTCTGTTTTAATATTTAGATCTTTGATCCACTTTCATTTTACTTTAGTGCACGGGGAAAGATACGGGTCTAGTTTTCATCTTCAGCATGTGGAGAGACAGTTTTACCAGCACCACTTATTAAAGAGCTTTTCTTTCTTCCAGTGAGGGTGTTTGGCCCCTTTGTCAAAGATAAGGAGACTGAGAGTGTTTGGACTTGTTTCTGCATCTTCTAACCTGTTCCAATTGGTCCTCAAGTCTGTTTTTCTGCCAGTATCATGCTGTTTTTATTACAGTAGGTTTGTAATATAACTTCAGGTCAGGGATTGTGATGGTCCCTGTTTTGCTTTTGTTGCCCAGAATTGCTTTTGCTATTCTAGGTTTCTTCGGGTTCCAAATGAATTTTAGGATTGTTTTCTCTAAGTCTGCAAGGTATGCTGTTGGTATTTTAATTGGGATTGCATTAAATCTGTATAACAATTTTGGGAGTATGGCCATTTTCACTATATTAGTTCTTCCTGTCCAAGAACAAGGGATATCTTTCCATTTTCTGAGATCTTCTGCAATCTCCTCCTTCAAAGTACTGTCGTTTTCAGTGTATAGATCTTTTACTTCCTTTGCTAGATTGATTCCTAGGTACTTCATTTTTTTGGATACTACTGTGAAAGATGTTGTTTCCCTAATTTCTCTCTCAGTGAGTCTGTTATTTGTGTATAGGAATGCTCCTGACTTTTGAGTGTTGACTTTGTACCCAGCTACACTGCTGAATTTGATTAATTAGTCTAGAATCCTTTTGATGGAGTTTTTGGGGTCTTCTATATAGAGTATCATGTCATCTGCGAATAATGATAATTTAACTTACTCTTTTCCTATCCTTATTCCTTAAAGTGTATTATATTGGGAAAGGAAAGAAATTGTTCAAATGGGAAGGGAAACAAGGGAGGGGGAGGGGGAAAGGAACAGCAAAACAAGAGGAAAAAAAGGAAAAAAATGGAAACAAAGTTTTTGTAAATAAGGAGGGAAGAAGGATTGAAGGGAGGGAAGGAGAATGGGAAAAATAGAAGCAGTACAAATCATGTACAGGTACAAATTCTGTATGATGAATGTTATTATTATGTATATATAAAACATACCATAAAAATAAAATTTTAAAAAACTAAAAAAATTTAAAAATTTTAAAAATTATAAAAAGAATGTAAGCTTCAAGATGAAAAGAAAAGAAAAGAAGAGAAAAAGAAAGGAAAGGAAAGGAAAGAAAAAAGAATTTCCCACCCCAGCCAGAAGTGGATCTGGGGAGAGGGAAATGAAGCTTGTTTAGTAGGGAAACAGAAACATATTTGACAAAAATTGAGCCAAAATTTGAATATAACACTCTGGGCTTTGGGAAAGCCGTGTCAGCCATAACCCCAGAAGGACAAGCTCATTAGCTGCATGGTGAATGTTCTTCTGTTTTTGAGTTTTGTCTTTAGGTAAAATAAGTAAGGGGGAACCACTCAGGGAAAGATGTGGCCCATTTCTGTTCAAGATTGTCACCTTTGTCTATATCTTTAGACTATGACTTAACAGCAATTAGTAAGCATCATTTGGGTGCCCCACAAACATCACCTCATGAAATCTTTACCTGGAGAAGTGGTGATCATGATGTACTCTACACTTTATGGAGTAGATACTGGGGCACATCTCTCCTCCAAGAACACACAGAGCATTATTTAAGGACTAAATGTAAGGTCACTCTTCTGCCATTACCCAGGACGGGCCCATAGCATAGGTATTATTACCCATGTGTAAGAGATGATCACGCAGCCCCTCCTATTTGGTGTGTCCTTGCTCACTCTCATCCCCTTGGGAGCAGGATGAAGAAGTTTTCTCAAGAGTGTATTCCAGATACGGTTTCTCATCTCATCCCAGATTAAAGGGCAGGAGTTCAGGGACACACAAGGATCTGGGGTCACCTGTCAGCTTCCATCACATGAGCTGACAACAAGATTTATTTGCTTTATTTCAACTTCCTGGGAAGAAGAGGACCTTTGAGAGATGTAATATTGTGAGAAACTAAGGAACGTAAAGGAAACTAAACATCCAGGTAGGTTCTTTCTGCCCACCTTAGGCCCCAGCTTACACCTCTTACCTGATCCCTTTGACCAGCATCGTGGCTGTGTTCTGCTCTTAACTGTTCCGTCAGCCAAAAGCTCATGCTACGCCATTAAGACGAATCCCAAATCTCACTCATAGGTAAATACTGAACTCAGTTCTCAACACTTCCGGAAAGCCTTTCCTCGCTACTACAACTCTCCATGGACTCTCTTTCTATTTCTGGGACATTCTCTCTACTTGTTTAAAGATGTATTCTAATTCTTCATACAGTCTCTGCTACTGCTTTGAAACGAGATTCTCATAGTTACTGTAGCACCAACACTTACAGATGCAATTGCAGCTCTTAGTTTGGATTTGATGCAGTAGGGATTAGAATACAAGTAGTAGTAGTCGTAGTAGTAGCAGCAGTTGTTTTTGTTGCTCTTGTTTTCCATAACATAGAAATAAACACCAGCAAGAAAATGGAGAAGCGATATGAGGGGAAAGGAAGGCAGCCAACCAAGGGTGGGGAGTCAAAGAGTAAAGTCTCTACAGAAGTTCTAGAATCTAGTTTACAGCATATTCTTCAGTGTTATCCTGCTCAAGAAGAAAGAGAGCAGGGAAAGTTTTATACCTATATATCTATATCTTGTTGATCATTGTGCAGTGGGGTCATTTTTATTCTCCTCCATAGTTAGGAGTAGAAGGGTTTTTTTGTTTTTTAATTTTATTTACCAAGAACATGTATTGGTACACGGTATACATAATGATCACATTCATCATAGTTAATTTGTACCTGTACATGATATATAGAAGATTTTAATAGGAAAAAAAATCTCAGGTAGTTGAAATTCAGGCCAGGAGCACTGAGGAAGTCAGGATTAAGGTGCAGGGAAGTGAAACCCCTCATATCTCTCATGTGCCTGACTGTAGCCTATCTCTAAGTGTTAGATATCTGACCCGCAAAACAAAGGTTACTAAGAAATCAGATGAGAGCTTATTGCACATATAAACTGCTTGCACAACAAAGGCACATGTTAAGCATAAAAAATGATAGATATTATTTATTTTTAGAAAGAAGCAACAAGATAGATCATGTACAGGTACAAATTCTCTATGATGACTATTATCATTATGTATATGTAAAATGTACCACTAAAATAAAATCTTAAAACACTGGATTTTTTTCGGAGACATGAGCGCATAGAGTTCTGAGGGGTGGGGAAACCGAGGCCCAGAAATGTGAAGTGACACCTTTAGAGAAGTGAGACGATTTAGCAATGGGACATATGTGACTATTCCAGGCAAAGGTTTTAGAAGTTCTTAGATCAACATGTCCTTTGACTCCAGAGGCCCCACTCTACTCCAGATCAAGTTTCGCAAGACTGTTGTCAATGCAGATGGAGACTCAGACGAGTAGCACAGCCAGCAGTGGAGTCTCATCAGTCCTTCTAAGAGACTTCCAAGAGACATCAGCTGATGACTTTGCTTTGGTGGGACGATTATATTCCCTCACTTAAGCACCTCGGTAATGATTATACTAAAGACAAGATGCTGGACAAAAGTTGATTCTTAAGGGAGTTTGAGTAAACTCATAAGCATCCTTGGCTTATATCCAGTTTCTTTTTTCTTTTTAAATGTGATTTTTAAGTATGAGTTATTTAAATATAATTTACATTCAATGAAATTCAGCCTTTTTCGATCTTTTTAGATGTATCATTTTCCAGGTTTTGACAAATAGAAAAGACACATAGAAAGCACCGCCATTGAACCCACAATATTTCTGTCACCCTCAGAAGTTCCCTTGCGCCTTCCACTCCCTGCCACACTTTTAGTGCCAGGCAAACACTGATCTGACTTCTGTTCTCCTAGTTTTGTCTTTCCCAGAATGCTGTATAAAAGGCATCATACTGTATGTAGTAGTCTGTGTCTAACTCACTTCCACTTAGCATAATGCTTTTGAGATTCATTCATGTTGTCTGTATCAGCAGTTTGTTCCTTTTTGCTGTTGAGTGGTGTTCCGCTGCATGGATGCAGTACAATTTGTTTATCCATTCACTACTGGATGGAGACTTGGGTTGTTTCCAGGTTTTGACGATTGTGAATAGAGGTACTATAATCATTCTTGTACATGCCTTTGTGTGAACATACGTTTTCATTTCTCTTGGGTAAATACCTAAGTGGGATTTCTGGGTTCCATGGTGTTACAGACTGATTGTATCCCACAACAGCACCAAAAAGAAAAAAAAAATGTGTATGTCAAAGCACTAACCCATAGTACTTCAGAATGTGAATGTCTTTAGCAGCAGCCAGATGTATTTGGAGAAAGATCTAGGGGAAACCAAAACTGTGAACACCTTGATCGTAGACTTCTAGCCTCTAGAACTGTTAGAAAATATGTTACTTTTGTATAAGCTATGCAGTCTGTTGCACACTGTTATGGCAGCCAGGCTCAGCTAACTAATACAAATAAAAAGTACATATTTTACTTCTTGAGAAAGGGCCAAATATTATCCAAAGTGACTGTACCATTTTACATTCCTATATACCATGTAAGAGTCTCCATTTCTTCACATCTTCCCTTATTACTATTATTAGCTTCCCACCTCTGCCTTAATAAGTGTACATGATAACTCATTGTGGCTTTACATTTGATACATCTGATACTACTTTAATGACTAATGATGTAGAGCATTTTTACATGCTTATTTGTCTCCATAATTCTTTTGAATGAAATATCGGTTCCACTTCTTACCCATTTTTAAATTTATTTTATTATGAATGAGTTATGAACCTTCTTTATACACATATATTCTATATACCAGTTCTTCATCAAATATGTTAGTAACTATTCTTCCCTGTCTATGGCTTGTCTTCGTTTCTTTAATTGTGTTTTTTGAAATTAGTTCTTGAACTCTGATAGGACTTTTCTTTTACAACTTGTGCTTGTTTTATCTGACCCAAGAAAGCTTTGCCTACCCCAAATTTCCAGACTTTCTGCTCTGCTTCTCCACTCGTTAACTTTCACAGTGGAAATTCCCCCAAAGTGGAAGGCATGGAGTTTTCAGCTTTACTGGAGATGATAGTGGGTGAGTCTGAGTTTCTGTAATTCAGGGATGAAGGAGTAGAAGCTCCTTTGACTAATGGACCTAAAGCCATGATTTCTTACAATCTTTCAGATACAGAGTGAGGAGCAGTACAGTGAGAAATGAGGCAAGAGCCAGCTTTGAACACAACATTACAAAGCCCAGTCTATTCTAAAACCATGGGAGGCTTTAAAGAGAGTATATCTGATTTACATTTTAGAAAGCTCATTCTGTCTCTGGCATAGAGAATGAATTAAAGGGGAGCAAGACTAGAGGGAGGGAGATCCATTAACTGCTCTTGGTGAGCGATGGACTGATGTCTGAGACTTAGGCACTGTGCATATGAGTGGAGAGAAGGGATGGGTTATCTCCAAGTCCTTTTAATATTTTGGCATTCTCTTAGTGCCTCTGAACTGCTATGTTTTTAACAAAATAATTGTTACTATTATTATTAAAATTCTTTCCTCAATTCATTTACCACAGTACCTAATTTCATTCCAAAGTCACAGTGCCAATATAATAGTACTCCTTGCAAAAGGCAATACAAGATGAACTTTCCCCAAACAACTTATTTCCACTCCCTGAGACCACTTTGAGACAAACAGGCCGCTCCTGCTTTGAAGAGTTACAAGTCAAGTTGTGACTATAGAAAGCATCATGCATTTAAATATCCAACATTTATTGAAAGCTTACTTTGTGCTAAGCATGTTTTGTTAAATCCTCACAGCAACTCTGTGAATACAGATAAACTGTCACATTTAGAAGCTGTGAAAACCAGGGGCCAGATGCCCAGTTGCATGTTCACCCTCAGAATGCCACACTCACATACAGGAAGATGGTATCTCTCAGAGACATAGACCTGTAATAGCTTAACAAAATCAGCATTCATGTGTCGTGTTGTTGGGATTTTTAAAAGCCATCTTTATTAGAATCATTCTCCTTAGGGAAATATTGTTATTTTTGAACTGAGAAAGAAAATACATTACTATAAAGAAATGGCATCTTGTCTGAAAGCCACCAAGATCTAACCCATAAAATTTTTTAAAAGTATTTTTAAAAGGAAATGAATTAGATCTAGGAATTATATTTCTTTGTTAACTACGCCATCCTCTGGGCTTGACAAGTGCGAACGTGATTCCAACTAGTTTCGGTGGTTCTTAAATTGGTGGTGTCTTCTGGGTCCCTTTTAAAATGTAAATGACCATTAAACACAGTCTATCCCCCAAAATACACAAAATATAATACTTGGTATGTGGTTTCAAATGTTTTAAAGAACCCCCTCCATAACTCATCTATTACTCCCAACTTGAAACCCCAAATCTTAAAATGTTCTACAAAAAAGTCAGTATTTCTTTTGGGTGCTTTTTATTGTCAAGTCAATGCAGTTAAAAATTCTCTAGATTGGTAGCAAAATAGTCCCAGGATTCAGCCTCTATTCTGCTGGTCACTCTTTGAATCACTTTCCCCAATCTCAGAGACTTAAACAATAATGGCACATTTGCCCTGCACATCTATAGTCACTTGAGAAATGGCAGGTCCAGGCTGGACTTAGCTGGAGTCCATACCTATCTACTCCTAACATCTCTGTTCTTCTTTCTAGCTTCAGTGAGTTAGGTTAGGCACGTGCTTCTCCAGACAACGGCAGAAATTCAAAACGGCCAGAAGAAACACGTGATTCCTCTTAATGTCCATTCACAGGACTGCCAAATGAGATTTCTTCCAAATTCTATGAGATAAGGAAAGTTACACAGCTAACCCCAAAGCAGAAGTGTGAGGAAATACATGCCACGTTATTTTTCTTAGCCGCATAACCAATTACACTAAATAATTCAAACAGCCCACATTAACAGCCTTCTAGTTTCTGGGGGTCAAGTGTCTGTACGAGGCTTCTTTACTTCTCCTGAAGGCTGTATTTGGCTATCGCCCAAGGCTCAGTTCTCACCTGGTGGCTCAGCTAGGGGTGGACTCACTTTTGAGATCATACAGATTGCTGACAGTATTCATTCCCTTGTGACTGTCCACCCAGTGACTTCCGTTTCCTGCTTAGCTCCTAGATGCTTCTGGCAGTCCTTGCCACTTGGGCTTCACCTACTGCATGGCAGCTCACAATGCCAGCTCACAAGGTCCGCAAAAGGGACAAGAGCAGGATGGAGTTGCATGTAATTGAAGGTAATCACTTCATCTCACTCACACTGCAGTCTTGTCCCATTGCCTTTGTCATCTACTATTGGTTAGGGACAGGCCACAGTCACAGGTCTGCTCACACCCAGAGGTGGAGAATTACAGAGGAGAGCACCAGGCAGTGGGATCTTGGGGCTGCCTCATAGTCTGCCTGAGATGCTGCCAGATCACGTGGGAAGGATGTGGATACAAAAGGCACAGGGGGCCCAGGAACTAATACAATACCACATTATAGGGCCAGAGGAGGTGCAACCCTGTAATGGGAGGTGCCCTGTTTGAGGGGAAGGTTGGAAAGGTTACTGCGTCGAGGAGGTGTTTGGATCGAGACATGAACAGACAAAGGATCCAAAGGTGCAAAAACAGCTTGGGAAAAAAAAAAAAAAAACCAGCTTGGAACTTCTAGAGTTTGAGGACTCTGAATAATACACAGAAAACAGGTTTTAAAGCAGACTATTGCTTAGTCTATTCTCAAATGATGGCTCAGACACGAGGTCTTTCCTAATCTTCCAATTAAGTTGACTGCTTAAATTGCTATGCCAGAAGCCTGTCTGCCGGACAAAGGGTACCAAGTGACTAATGAGGTGAAGAGGAGATCGTGAGAGGAAATGCAGGAGTTTATGCTGTCTGTGATGCACATGGGGCCAGGGGCGAGTATATAAAAGAAACAGGACCTGAGAGTCTCCTGAGAGAGTCCCAGGGTTGGAGGTCATGGAGAGTCATGTCTATGACGGAAGAAGCTGTGTTCGGCCCGTGGGGAGCAAGCTGGCGCACGACTGAGGCACCAGGTTAATTGACCGGAGAATCTGACAGCTGCTAAACTCAAGAGGCAATTTCTACAAAAGCCAGAGCATTTAGACAGATCCAGATGACTCCAGGAAGCCACATCACCTCTCTGAGCATCAGATTCTTAATCTGCAAAACGGAACGATTGAGCTTAAGTCTGGGGCTCCAGCAGGTCCCAGGAGTACCAGTCAGGAATCTTCTGCAGGATGATTGGGATCATGATTTTCATATTTCCATTAAATGTCTTATTCTTAGTTGCACTGCTTTTTAAAACACTACAAAGGCAAAAAAACATCAAATACACAGTGATTTCTGCCCTCTACTAGTCAGTGCCTAAAGTCCTTTTTAGCTCTAGGTAAAATGCTTAGCATAGCACTTGCCACATTATAACATTTTAATAAAATAATTGCTGTTATTATCAAATACATTAGTTCATTATTTTCTTCAATATTTAAATCCAAATGTACTTGGAGAGACACTACATTAAAATGTCATCAACCACTAATTTTACAGCCAATTTGGTGAATCTCTTCCAAGAATCTAAGAGAGACAGAAGGCTTTAACTTCTACATGGTAGATGCCCCAGAGATGTGTTTTTAAATTAGTAAGTAAGGCCCAACTACATCTAAATCCCAAAGCTTGGTTAATACCTTGTAACAATAATTTGGGACTTGTATATTTATGCTGGATGATTGAAATTTTTTTTTAAAAAATTACAGTAAAAGACACATTGCTATTAGTTCCCCCTCAAAATACTTCCCCTTGCTTCTAACACACTTACCGTTGTTCTTGCCACTTTCTGAAGCAGTTCCGGAAATCCTCTTTTGTGAATGTTTTTACTTGTTTCTTCACGGATACCTTGATGGCTTAATCTAATCAAAACAATTACCATTCATTCTCATTTTGACTCGGGGAAGACCCAGAAGTTGTACAACGCCAGATCAATTGAATAAGGCTGATGAGGACCCACTGTAATGTTTTCAAAGCCTGCCTTTCCATTGGAAGGCAGGGAGCAACAATATTCACCGTATTTTTCAGCACGCTGCGTAAAGACACTCCTGTAAGAGGAGTTGCACAACTGCTTCAAAAATTGGCAAGAATGATAAGTGTGTGAACAGAGGGGCAGTATTATGAGGGAAATTAATGGCAATGTTTATTTTACCATAATTTTTAAATACCATATATTTTGACCACTCTTTGTAAACAGAAAATACAACAAGTACACTACTATTAATTATCTCATATTCTCCCCCATATTGGTATTTGAAGCTAAAAGGAGAGATTTCCCTCACTTTGTAGGTGGAAAAATTGAAGGTCAGATAGTTTAATGGACTTCCATAGGTCCTAAAATAAATTACAGAACTAGGAACAATTACACACTATACCTTCTAATGTAGCCGTATTCTAGCCAGACACAGTAATCCCAGAGCCACATGCTTGGTTAGCAAGTATATGGGAAAGGAAAAAAGAGATGGAGGGAGGAGGAGGGAGGAAAGGGAGGGCAATGAGATTCAGAAAGGGGGTTGAGTTGTGAAGTGTGGTGCAAACGCCTCAAGTTCCCATCGTGCATTACAAACGTGTGTGTGTGAGTGCGTGCGTGTGTGTGTGTGTGTGTATGTTCATACATATATATCCCGTCAGTGAAGGGATTGAAGAGATGCAGGGAAGTTGGGAGGGGAAGCAAATTTTTTAAAAAGAATTAAGAAATGTCATGCTTATGTATAAACTCCCCATGACAAATGTCACCATTTTATACTACAAACATGAACCAATTAAAAATTAATTAATTGATTTTGAAAAGAATAATATCACTCCCTAGACCCTATTCTAAATACTCAGTAGCATCAAAGTGTGGTTCTAGGAAAGGCATTTTTTTAAGTTCCTGCAGTGGATTTGTTGAAAGAACTAAGATATTAGAGTGTGAGCTCTGAGCGGGCAGGGATAATTTTTGGGCCCAGTGTCTGCACAACCAATTAATATCTGCTCAACAAATGAAAAAAATGAGCATGTTTCCTTAGGGGGCCCTGAAATATCAGAATTTAATTAAGAATGGTGGGCTTTCAGGAGTGGTGCAAAAACTCTAAATTCACAGAATCACTATGTTCAAATTGAAGTTCAGCATCGAGCCGTGCACTATGTGAAAAAGAGGGTACGAGGCTCTCAGAATGCAGGCTGAATAAAAAGCACCCTCTGCTCAAGGGGCTCCCGGCCTGGTAGGGAAACAAATGGTGTGTATCAATACCTAAGTCGCAAACAACATGAGCAGCGGTAAAGGGGGGCGTGCACGCTCTCTGTGCCAGCGCCCTACCTATGCCATCCTCTTCTGAAACGCCAGAGGGTACAGCCAGAGCAGTAGGGCTGCCGAGGAAGGGGCGATCTTCTCCACCTCCTTCCCAGGCTTGCTAGCCACTCTGCAAATAGGATTGATGGCTATTTGCAGATGCGGGAGGCTCTTTCAGAGAAGCCTCTGATCAAATTACCATTTTAACAGTTGTTGGGGCAGTTTTTGCTTCCAGGTGGGAAAACTAATGCAATTAATGAATTTGTAGTAGCCCTGGTCTTCCTAATTTTCTAGTCCAGAAGGAAGAAGATTTCTCGGATTTGTGATTCTCTACTTCACCCTACAGTTCTTTTACAGCACCGTTCCTAGTCCCTTTCTTGGACTATTTATAGATCTTAAAATTCAGCAAAAAATTTTCTTCTTCTTTAGCGATGACTCTGACTCAGCTCCTACTTTGTTGTGATAGCTTCCTAAATGCAGTTAGTTACTCCTTCTCACCCCCACAACTCTCTGTTCTGCAGAAAAGAAGACTGGTGAAATAGGAAGTAGAAATATCAAATACCCAAAGCAGAACTTTTTTCATGGTTCCTGGTGGCCTGCAGGGCAACATAAAGTGTTTACTACCTGGACTCTGCCTCACCTGGCGGCCTAATCATCAGCCTTATTCCTTCCAATATTCATGTAGGATTCTCAGCTTCCCATGCAGGACAAGTTCTCACTTCCTGAGTCCCCACGAGCAAGCATTCCAACACTGAGAACAGGTCCGTGTGCAAAGGAGAATCACATAATGAAGATCATTGTGTAAACTTGACAGACGAAGGACAAATGAAACTGGCTGTGTTTATTTGCTCAGAGCACAAGAAAGAGGAAAACCTTGCAAAATATACTTTGGGACTAATGAGTCCGTAAGTATAACTGCAAAGCTGTTTTTCATCCCCAAAGTCAGCAACAATCTCCATCATGTCCAATGCAGTGGTGAGCTCTCATTGCTCATCTTGTTCAAACACTCTGCAGCCTCTGGGCCCTTTGTCCACACTCTGCTTCTTAGACTTCTGTACTCTCCTGGTTTCCTTTGTGCCCCTCTGGCCTTTTCTTTCCAGTCTTCATTGCTGGTTCCTCTTTCTCTTACTATTGCAATCTCTGATTCTCAAACCCATTTTTCCTCCCACCAGTCTGATGGTAGTGACCCTTATTCCATAAATGGCGACCTCTTCTCCTAGTAGAAGAAACTTTCAGTTCACCCTAATGTCTCAAGTCTCAGATCTAATCTGCCACTAAACCCCACTGATTCTACCTTTCAAAATGGGCCTGAAGAGTCCATGTCATTACTATCTTTTACCTGGACAAACCACAGAGGCTTCTAACAGTTCTCTTTCTATTCGCCTTGCTCCCTCATGTTCAGCTGTCTAACAGTCTGTGTGGAGGCCTTTTCACATCAAATGCTACTTCCATGATTAAAATCTTTTCTTGGATTTCTATCGAATTCAGAACAAATTCAAATCCCTTGCCATAAATTACAAACTCCTATAAGATAGTGCAACAAGCTTCTTTCTGACCTCATCTGTAGCGTCCCCCAGCTCGCTCTACTCTAGACACACTGGCCACCTGGAGTGACTACCTATTGCTGCATAACAAGTTATCTCAAAATTTAAAGGCTTAAATTAGCATAAATCTTTAATACCTCTCATGGTTTTTGTTGGGGAGGAGTTTGGGGGGCAGCTTTGCTGGATTGTTCTAGCTCAAGGTAACTCACAGGGTTGCAGGCAAGATGCCCACTAAGGCTGTGGTCTTCAGAGGGCTTGTCAGTAGCCAGTGCACCCCCTTGCAAGGCCACTCACGCAACATCTAGAAAGTTGGTACTAGGGCTGGGGATTTAGCTCAATGGTTAGAGTGCTTGCCTAGAAAGCACAAGGCCCTGAGTTCGATCCTTAGCACAAAAAAGAAAAGAAAAGAAAAAAAAAAAAAAGAATGTGCTGGATACTGGCAATAAGCCTCTACTCTTTTCTACATGGGTGCTCCAAGGGGCTTTTGCATATCTTCATGACACAGCCACTTAGTTCCAAAATGAGTGATCTAAGAGATCAAGCAGAACCACCAATGCCTTTTGTGACTTTTATCAGAAGACACATCACCACCTCTTCATACTCTTATGGTCACATGGACCAGCTTTGAATCACAGTAGAAGGAAACTATACAAGAGAAGAAATACCCCGAGGCAAGCTCCACTGGGGGGGCATGCTGGATCCTGGCTATCACAACATTGTGCCCTACAAATTTTCAGACCTGATCTCCATCTCAGTACTTCTACACCTGTTGCTGTTCTTTGTGATAAAAAGCTCTTTCCTTAGATTTGTGCAAAGGTTGCTCCTCAGCTTTATATAATTAATTACTCTTAATTCTTCAGATGAGGCTTCTCAGATCATCTTATCTGAAATACCCTCCCCTTGTTAATTAAAGAGCACAAAGTTTCAGCTATACAGGGTGATTAAGTTCTGGACATTCAATGTATAGCAAGGTGACTATAGCTAAGAATACCACCTTGTACACTTAAAATTTGCTAAGAGAGTAGATCTTAAATATGCCCAACTCCCACACAAACAAATATGACAACCGCTTCTCAATGCTTATCTACGTCAAAATGTCATGACTGGGATGAGACACAGCCAAGTTGGAAGTCCACTTCAAGATCACAAAGGAATGTATGTTGCAGGGTGGTTATGGTTTGGATCTTAAATGATCCCCGAAAGCCAATATGCTGAAAGCTTGGTCTCTAGCCTGGGTGCTATTGGGAGATGGTGGAAACCTTCAGAGGCGGGGCTAACTGGAAAGAAGGTAGGTCATTAAGTGGTGCCCTCACAGAGGGTATTTGGAAGCTGGCCCCTTCTTGCTTTCTTTGCTTCTAAGTTTCTATGAGGTGACCAGCTTCACTCCCCCCTGGCCCAAAAGCAATGAGGCCAAGCACTATGGAATGAAACCCCTAAAACTGTGAGCCAAAGTAAATTTCTACTCCTTTGAGGTGATTGTCTCAGATAATTTTCAGTGAGAGGAATTGGATGGCCCTATCTCTAGAGGCCTGAGTAGATGTGCCTTCTTACAGGTTCTTGGGTGGGCAGGACTGATTTCCAAATGCAGCGCGCGTGCACACACACACACACACACACACACACACACACACACGGATGTTAGCTCACATTTTCTTGACCTATTCATCTATCAACACGCATTTAGGTTATTTTTATATACTCTTGATTATTGTCAGTAATGCTGCCACAAACATAGTGGTGCAGGCTCTAGGCTCTCTGCTGCATTTGGAAATCATATATTATTCATCTATAAAAGAGAAGAAAAATCTTATAATTTGTTATGATATGGATGAAACTGGTGGACATCATGCAAAATGAAATAAGATAGTCACAGGAAAACAAATACTATCTAATCAGACTGATTCATAGAATCAAAAAAATTGAACTTACAGAAGCAGAGAGTAAGATGGTGATTGCCAGAGTTCAGAGGGAAGTAGAGGAAATGGGGAGATGTTAATAAATAGGTAGATTTTCATTTAAAGATAATAATTCTTGGGGATCTACTGCACAGTGTCAGGCCTATAGTGAATAATACTGTAGTGTTTACTCAAAATTTGCTAAAACATCTTAAATGTTCCCCACACACACAAATACACAATGACAACTATGTGCAGAAAAAGACATGTTAATTAATTAATTGTAACAATCTTTCCAAGTCTACATGAATATCAAATCATTTTATTGTACATACTGAATATATACAACTTTTTCTTTGCCAGTTGTACCTCAAAAAATTTGGAAAAAATGTAGATGAATAAAAATATTCTCCCCATTACTACCCCATTATCTCAGCTTATTCTTAGACTGGCAGTTTATTCATTATGTGTATAAACTTCCTCTTCCACAGGCAAGAGGAGAAAACACTGTCATCTCTTCAGACCCAAAAGAAGATGCACTGGGGTGCAAATAGAACAAAGAACGGGTAGAGGAGGAAGGCGTGTGGTGTCAAGAAGGTGAGATGCCCTTTGTCTCCCGTCAGATGATGTGACTGAAGAATTCTGAGGGTTTGCAGGGGACTGAAATATTTTATGTTATGCTATAGCATAGTACAAGGCTGTGTTATACCATATACAGTAATGCTAACCACAAGTACTTTAATTGCATACAGTATAAACTAGTTGTATACAATATGTACAACTGATGCACAAAACTATATATGCTAAATGTATACACACACACATATATATACATATACATACACATAAATACATACATGCTATATCTACTATACACTTGGATGTGTAAATCTCTTTACATATAGATGCAAAACACCTCAATAAAATACTTGAAAACTGAATCTTTCAATACACAAGATGATTTATACCCCATGATTTAACCTAGAAAGGCAATGGCTTCATATTCGAATGCTGATTATGCAATATACTATATTAATAAAAATAAATATCTAAAACCACAGGATCATCCTAATAGATGAAGAAAGCCCCTTTTAAGAATTTCAGCACTTGTCATGATGAAGCCATAAACAATGACCAGAAAGGAAATCTCAATTTGCTTTAAGGCATTTACAAGAAACCCTCAGCTAACATCTTCCTTGTGGTTAGACTGAGTATTTTCTCCCCAAGATTAGATACAACATAGTGTCCTATCACAGGTCTCACTTCTTCACTTAAAGAGAACACTCAAAATAACAGCCAAAAATGACAGAAAAAAAGGATATAGATGACAATAACAATTCACAGAAGACTACCCTCTATGATAAATGTCATGTACCTACCAATTGATGCCACTTATTAGCCAAAATAATAGTAATGATAAACTTCCCTGTGTCAATTAAGAAGAGTTGATTTTCCATGCGGAAGATGGTAATAAGACAGCTGAAACATATACAGAACCTGCCACATAGGCCAGGAAGAAAATTCTAACAAATAATGACTTATTTTCAGTTGGCCATTAATCACAAAACAATAAAATGACTATACAAAAATTTAAGCTACTTAAGTATTAAAAATGAATTTCAGTTCTTCTGTGGATCCAGCATATTTTTAAATGAACAGAAAATTTTATCAACAGACTCAAAATAACTACCTATAAAACTCGGGTGCTATTGTTTAAAGCACATCTACAGAATACTCATCTTGACAGGTCCTTATGAAGCAAGCGCAAACCTGCAGTTCATAGTCTTTAAGAATGGGCCAATGATAAACACTATATTTTTAAATTTATAACACAATATTTCAGTTATGTTGTGAGTTTTCTGGAGCAATATATAAAAATTAAATTTCATCAAATTTTCCATATTACTTACAATATAGGATTTCTTTTCACTGGAAGTGTTTTTAGTGCAAGCTATTTATGCAAAATTATGGACTTCATTTTGATGCATTCATGCATGTATATAACATTTTTGATAACCCTCTTGCTCCCGCCCCCAACTTCCCTTCTTCTCTGATAATCTCCGTTCTACTTGCATGTCACTGGGAGGTTTTATGTGACTTTTAAAGTAATTGTTAAACTATAAAACTTCCCGTATTTTTCCAACTATTAGAACTCCACTGCAGTACGCATTCTTAAATTTATAAAATCTATTTCTAGTACATGTTGTTATGCATCTTCAAATCAAGATGATGTGTATAATACTATCATTGAAGGTATTTCCACCTTTGGCACCTTTCTAGGGGCTCTTCCCCAGAGGAATTCTTTCATGTCCTCAAAAGGAACTTAAACGAGAGAAGTCTTTACCATATTTCTCACATTCATAAGGCTTTTCTTCTGTATGAGCTCTTCCATGTCTTCCAAAAGAACTGGAACATCTGAAGTCTTTGACTCATTTCTTGTAGAATTTGCCTCCACTGTGAATTCTTTCACATCTCTGAAGGAAACTGGGAACACCGAATGCTGTTAATTCCTGGCCATATTAAAGTTCTGTTCAGTATGAGTCTTTTCACATCTATGAAGGGAACTGTAACATCTGAAGCCTTTAATACAATTTTAGTCAAGGGATTTTTCTACAGTGTTCACATTTTCAGGTGCTTGAAGAGAATAGGACCATCTAAAGGCTTTATCATGTTTCATATATCCGTAAGTTTTTCTCCAATATGAGTCCTTTCACATATACAAAAGGAATTGAACTGTCTGAGGGCTTTACCACATTTTTTACATTTAAATGTTTTTTTTTTTTTTTTTCCCCTCCAGAATGAGTTCTTTCATTTTCTCAAAAGTCACTGGGACACTAAAAGATCTATTACACTGTTTACATTCTTAGGTTTCTCTTCGCTATGAGTTAGTTCATGCTTTTTATTTTTTGGTGCTGGGAATTGAACTCAGGGCCTTGCAGCTGCTAGGCAAGCGCTCTACCACTTGAGCTAAATTCCCAGCCCTATTTCATGTTTTTTAATTCAAACCAAAACAGTAGAGGCTTTGCCACATTTTTATATTTATAGGGTTTCTAACATGAGCTCCTTGATGTACTCTAAATATAATGTACAATCTAAGACTTTCCCACATATCATACATTTATAGGTGCAATTTCAGTGTGTGTTACCATGTTACTTTCAATCCCTATGAGAGAAGTCAAAGCGTCCCCACATTGTTTTTATTTGTATGGTCTTTTTTCATATTCTTCACAATCATCTCCATATTTCTTATATTCCTCACAACTGCATAGTTTGTGTGCAGAGTGATATATGACATGCCTATTAAGGAATGACATGTGAAGACTTTCTCCCATGTCTTTATTCCAGTAGGAATTCCTGTTCTGATGAAGCATTAGAATCTAGTTCCTTTGCACTGACTGCCTTCTTTACTCCTGCAGAGCGTCTCTACCTTATGATTTAGATTTATCCTGGAACTTTTTTTTCAGTGCTCAGGTCTTCCCATTTATTTCCGATGGAATCCAGGTTCCTGAAGTTTTCCCTCATCACATTTCTGTAGAGTCTCTTCTGGGAAGGATCAAGTAAAGCCATTGCCTTCTGGGTGAAACTCAGCTTCCACATCCTCAAAAGCCAGAGTTTATCCCCCAGTTTCTGGGGTGTCCCAGCATCCTGCTTTTGGATGTCCCAGCACTTGCAGGTCACAGTGTAACAGAGACTATGGAAGAAAGACCTGCGCTTCCCAGAGCAAAGGAGATGAGTCTCAGACTGGGAAACGTGGTGAGAGACCAAGGCCCTTTATTCTTCCTAGTACTTAATACTCTGCTCTAGAAGGCCAGGATTTTTACCTATTTTATTCATTGTTAAATCTCAGCTATATAAAACAGTGCCATAAACATAGTAGAAACCACATGCATACTTGTTGAATGAGTAAGTGAAAGAAAAAATAGCGGCATAAAAAGAACCCCCCACTCACTACGGAGGAGTGAATGAAATCCTTCCAATAGTACTTGTTCAGATTTATGAAACAGTAGCAGGGTATAAATTTTTGTTACACTCAATCTTATAAAGACCTCTTCCATTTTGTAGTTGAACTGTTTGAGGATCATCTGAAGAAACTGTTTCTAGCTACACCTGATTATGAAAGAGCAGGGCTTCTCATACAAAAGATATCCTTCCATATACCAGTGATCACCTTGTGATTTGTGAGTAGCACTAAAAGATCAAATGAACTGATCAGACCATCTTTTACCTTGAATGAAAAGAGGCAGATGAAAGTTTTGGAATAGGAAGAGTAGAAGACTGGAGACTGTGATATTGAATCAATACAGATTTTAGGACCATGACCAGCCAAATGACTATGGAAGCTCAAGTTCTCAGAAACAGAAACAAACTGTGAGCAAACACTGGACTCTGGAAGGGATAGAGAAGAAAATAATAAAAGCATAGACAGATGAGGAGGAGCTACAGGATGAAGAGAAAGGAGAAAATATATGAGAGAATGGCAAGGAAGAAAATGATACAATCAGACAGAGTTTACAGGCATTAGACAGATCAAAGAGACCAAAACAGATGGACTCATTAATTCCTGGATCTGATTAGTTCATCCTGCGTGGGGTGTAGTAATTCCCCTTTTCCTGGACTTCTGGTACGTGGAACCTTTTAACCAAAATCTCTCTGATCCCTTTCTTCCCAAGCCAAAAGGATTTATTCCGTCTTACTTGTGACTATAAGCACCCTAACTAAATCATGCAGTTTCTAGACAAAGGGCCCGTGTGTGAGATTTCCTTTAAGCATGAAATAAAGCTGTTGCCCTATCCTCAGCAGATATCTGCTTTCCAGTGACCAGGAACAGTGAACATGGACCACCTCTACCCCATCCACCACTATAAGAGAGGTCCCTCTGCCTCAGAGAACAATCATGGACAGGACAAGCTCAAATGTAATGTGGGCTGTGACACGGACAGAAATAATGCAAGTATTGATGTCTTCCAGTATGCACTTGTCCCATTCTCCCTGGTACCATTTTTATGCCTTGCATCTAGATGTCCCCACAAAGCCTCATGCAGTCATAGGTAAAGCTTTTTGGAGGTGGCTAGAACAAGAGGGTGTGATGCTTGGATCAAGGGTGCGATGCTCGGATTGATTCAGGGTGCTAGGATTAAGGGTATCCCACCTTGGGTGTGAGTACTACCTGTTCTAAGGATGGGCAGCCTGGTAGAATACAAGGGACAGAAAGAGGGCTGCTGTGGTTTCTGCTTGTCGCTTGTCACTTGCTGCTTATACATTACTTCACTGCTTTGCTGCCTTCTGCCTGCCATGACTTGTTTCACCTCTGGTATGTCCCTCTGCTATGCTGCCCTGCCTTGGAGCCAGCTGACTGTGAACTGAAAGCCCTACAAACTGCGAGCTAAATAAACCTTTGCTCCTTTAACTTTTGGTGTCAGGTATTTTGTCTCAGCAATGAAATAAGTAACTAAGAATACCATACACAGAGTCTGGCACATAGAACACATGTAAATATTCATAAACGACTGAACAGACCCTTCTTATCAAGAACTCAACTTTGGCATATTTTCACTCCTTTTCTGTGGTGGCTCCCCAAAATGGCAATAATAATAATCACAGTTACTGCATCACTTATTGAGAGCCAGGTTCTGTCCTTGATACTTTGTGTATTTATTATTTTTCCTAGCCATTGGTTCCTTTTGTGGGTCTTCAATGACTAAAAGATTTGGCTGCCAAAAAAATGATAATAGTAGATTTACTCTCTTCTTTGAAGGAACACAATTTTTCTGTTTCCAGAATAAAAAGAACAAACTTTCAGTCAGTTTCCTCTTTTGGGACCAAGCATACTTTGAGGCTTAGACCTGAAAAGTTAGAAGCCCTGACTCAGTGGTATGGGATATAGGAATAGAGGAAGAAAATCTTCTCTCTGGTAAAACAGCAAAATATTCTTTTGAGAATTTTATTAAAACTTTATACTTTGTTTAATAAAACACCAATAGTTCAATTCTAAATAAGTTGGTCGGTAGAGGATTGTCAAAGGTTTCTAACATTCATTGTGCATAGAAATCACCTGGAAATGCTGAAAATATGCTTACCTGGATTTATTAGACCTGAACATTCATTTACCCAGTAATAGTAGTTCTCCTAGGTGGACACTCAAGGAAAAGAAATAAACTTCTGATAGCCAAAAGATTTATACAAGAATCTTATTAGTAGAATTATTTATAAAGAATAGCCCCAAATGGGAAAGATGACCATTAATATTGGTTAAAAGAATTTTGAATGTATTCCACACAACAAACTCTTATCTTACTCCAAAGTGGTGATGAATTTCACAAACGTAATGCAAAACTAGATACAAAAGTATGACAACTGTATGGATCCATTTATATTAAATTTAAAAATAGGAAAACTGAATCTCCACTTTTTGTTTAAAGTCAGGATCAGGATGACAACTTTCCTCAAGGAAAAGCACAGGGGTAATGACTAGATACACGAGGGCTTCTTGGGTGGTCCAAGTGCTGATAATGCTCTACTTCTTGAAATGTGCAGCATAACATGGATGCATTTACATTACACTCTAGTGTGCTTTTTTTTTTTCTTTTGGTGCTGGGGATTGAACTCAGGGCCTTGTGCTTGCAAAGCAAGCACTCTAACCACTGAGCTAAATCCCCAGTCCTACTGTGCGCTCTTATATATGTCTTTTATTACTTGTTAAAATGTTTCTATAAAATTGTTATGGCTTGTATCTAGATCTATCCTCAAAGCTTCATGGGGTCACAGGTAGAGAGTTTTGAAGGTAGCTGGATTAGGGTGTGCAAATGTGGGTTGAGGGTGTGATACTGGGATTAAGGGTGTAGATAATGGAAGTCCTACCCTGGGAATAGCTGATACCAATCAATATGCTGACAGCCTGAATGGAATATAAGGCAACAGAAAGAAGGCAGCTTGCTGCTTCTGCTTGCTGTTTCCTGCCTGCTACACCATGAACTGTTTCTCCTCTGCATGTCCCCCCACCATGCTGCCCTGCCTTGGTGTCAACTGACCACAGGTTGAAACCTCTACAAACTGTGAACTGAAATAAATCTTTCCTCCTTTAACTTTTGGGTGCTGGGTATTTTGTCTCAGCAACCAAAGAAGTAACTAAGATAAAAACAATACATGCTTAGTCCCCCCCCCCAAAGGCTGTGATTTAGGTATTACAAGGTAAGTGAACTTCAGGTATTGGTCATTTAAAAAAAAAAAAAAACTCCCCACAAATAGAAGCCTCATGCACTATTGGTGAAAATGTAAATTAGTACAGTCATTATGTAAAACAACGTGAATGTTACTCAAAAAAATAAAAAAGAGCACTACCTATGACCTAGTAATCCCAATAGGGGGCATATTTCCAAAGAAGATGAAATGAGTATTTGAGAGATATGCACACTCCCATGTCATTACAGCACCATTTACAATAGCCAAGATATGGAATTAACCTTGGTGCCCATCCACTGATGAGTTGATGAAGAATATGTGGTATAGGCACACTTTAGAATATTATTCAGCCATAAGAATGAAATTCTGTCATTTGTTATAACACGGAGGAACCTGGAGAACATTATATTAAAATAGGCCAGATCCAGACAGACAAATACTGTGATCTTTTGCGTGTATAATCTAAAAAATGTTGACCCCATAGAAGTAGAGAGGATTATGGTGATTAGTAGACACTGCAATGGATGAGAACAGAAGAAATGGGTGTTGAAGCATAAGTAATTACATTCAAACAGGAGAAATGAATTTCAAGAGATCTACTGTACAGCAAGGTGACTACCATTCATAATAATATATTGTTTTCTTAAAAATATAAAGAGTGGATATGATGTGTTCTCATCACAAAAATGATAACTACGTGAATGCAACACAATACTTTCGTTAACTGGCTAGATTTAATCATTCTGCATTGCATACTCACTTCAAACATCATTTACATGCTAAGATGACCAATGTTATCTACCAATTTAAAAAATACACAACTAAATTTTATAGGCCTTCAAGTGATTCTAATATGGGACCAGCTTGAAAATTACTGAACTTTAGTTAGACAGAACTAGATTTGAGTTATGGTTCTGCCTGTTGCTGTGAATGTCAACAGGAGTATGCAAGTCCCTCTCCTGAGACTCAGTTTCTTCATTGTAAAGAGGTACCAGGTATATATTTCCCAAATAATACAAGGATTAAATAAGACAGCATAGATGCAGTACTTAGCCTACAGCATGATAACAAAAAACTGTGTGAAATGGGCATTAATTATTATTACTGTGCAATTTTGTCAAAGACTGAGAAGCAAGTATTTGCAGGATCTGCCCCAGACCTGTTTTGATTGTAAGGTCCATATATTTCTGTGTCTCCATCTCCTGTGCTGCCTCAAGGACTCCATCCCAATCCTTTCAAGGGATTATGACCCTGTGAGCAAGGAAGAAAGGCCCCGTTCTTTAATCACAGGGTGTTGATTAGGTTTGATTGCATGTTCTGTGGTTATTATTGATCTGGGGAATGATGGATGGTCACTGGTTGTCACTGTCTCATCTTTGCTATAATTGCATGAAATATTTGTCGGGGTTGAGCTCCTCTTACTCAGATGCATTAACAATAATTTCCCCAAATGTGTTCCCTTGAAAGCGATTGAATTATTTCCAAAGGTCCTGCGCATCTCCTTTGCAGTGCAGGCAAAAGTGCAACCATAAATTACTCAATTGACACAGATGGGGACCTGAACAGTGGAGCAGTCGGCTGCAAATTCTTCTTCCCAGACACGTCCTGTCTGATGGCGGGACTGGCAGAGCTGTGGGGGTGCCACCCCGGTCATGCACGAGCATGACTGGTGTTTCCTCTCGGAGCAGGAAGTGGGCAGGCCGCTAATCCATGTCGGGGCTTTGCAGTCTGACAGCAACGACTAAGGCGACTTGAAATTAATTTCCCTGTTGTGATAGCTCTCTACTGCTTCGCCTATCTCTTCCTGCCTGGAACAAGCTGGGAAATGATTCAGAGCAGAAAGAGTACCTGCTAATGCTAATACAAAATTAGATCCAAATACCTGCTACATCACTTCCAGGACAGTGTAATGCTTCTTCTGTGCACCTCAGTTTACTCATCTTTACAATGGGAATAGGTCAACAGGTTGTGAATGTAAATCTCCTGGGAGTATAGAGACATCTCTGCTTCCTGGACTGTAATATATCCTAAATCACTGGCATTAGGATATTTTTGAGCTTTGTGTTTCAGCCATCTCAAACAGCTTAATTATCCAAAATAACAGAATATTATATTTCCATCAAATAAAGGAAACGAAAAAAAAAAAAAACAAATAAAGGAAATAATGTCCTCAATTTTTTTATCTTTGCCATTCTACCCACTGATCAAAACTAAAATGAATGAATAAGCTGCAATAAACACAGGAGACACATTTATTTTTCTTCTTAAAGAATCAATAAATCAATTATGCTGATTTGAATGGAAGTAAATCCTAATTTCTTTTAAAGTCTTATAGTAAATCATTTTCCACTTACCTTAGTAAGTACATTTAGATCACATGAAAACTGAAATACAAAGGATTAAGCAAAAATTACAGTATAAGTAGCAATAGACTGTATCAAGAGGAAGGAATGTGTTATGCTAAAAACTTGTATTTCCAATTGTTTGCATAAAGTTTAAACTATTGGGATGATTACTAGATTAAGCATTGTGCTATTTTATAATCATCTTACATAATTCTAGTTTGTGGCAGAAATATTAAATAAATCCCTAAAGTCACACAGAAATAAGAAACTCAAATCCCATCTGTCTGTCTGAGAACAAAGTCAAGAGCTCATTGTGCAGGGAATTCTGAGAAATACAAAAGTTCCACTTACAATATTTCAACTTTACAATGGTCTGGAAATAAATTTTCAGTAGAAACATAATTCAAATTTTGAATTTTGGTCTTTTTCTGGGCTGGAGATGTGTGGTAAGTCCCTCATAATGCTGGAAGTGGCACTGGGCTGCAGATTGTAGTCAGCCATGTAATCAGTCACAAGAGGAAACAACCAACACTCAGCAGTGTGCTTTTGCTGGCATTAGGTTGGTTAAGTATATTAAATACATTTTTGATCTATAGCATTTCAGCTTACCATGAGTTTATTGTGACTTTCCCCCATCATAAGTAGAGGAACATCTGTGTCAGACTCAATCAGAGTTTGGGGTGTGTGCTGTTAGAATTCACCAGGTCCCAAATGGGAGTAATGACAACCTGTAAGGGATTTTTTGCTTACTAATGTCATTAGACCAAATAATTTCCATTCAAATTGATTTTGTCCATGGACTCAAGCTCATAAAAGCAAGTTCAGGCATTTTTTTTAAAGGTTCTAAGCTTCTACTATACATCAAGAACTAAACATTGAAGAATGAAATAGATGATAAACACAAACTCTGACTTCTAAAGCTTACTTTCATGATGCACGGAAGAGGAGAGATACAGATTAATTCAAGCATAATTAACAAAATTACAAACTTTGATAAATGCTAGGAAGAAAGAAAATGGGGGAGATATGATTTAGTTTCTGTGCATGGGAATAGAAGGATGTGACAAGAAATGTTTCATCTGAGAACATGAGAGGAGGTGATATTGCAGATAAAATCTGCAGTGGAAGACAAATTTAATGAGACAAAGACCGACATGTAAGACATGCCAGGCAGAAGAGATGATGTTTTCAAAGGTTCTGAACCTTCTGTACGGAAGGAGCATCAATTCATGATAACAACATCAGGCCAGTGTAGCTGGAGAACCTGGTAAGTCAGATCTTCAAAGATGACCATAACTCCCACCCCACACGTCCTGCTGTATCATGATGTTGCCACTGCTCCATTAAGAGAAGTCTGTTGCACTACCTCCCTGGAATCCCAGTGGGCTCTGTGATGGATCTGACCAATGAAATGTGGTAGATGTTGACAACAGATAGTGTACGTATAGCACTTAAGTGTCCTGGCTGAATATGCTTCTCACCTCTTGGAAGCTATCTTCCATGTAAGAAGTATTGGCTATCTTGAGATGGCCACATGCTGAGGTCCTGAAGTACAATACGTCATGGAGTGAAACAAAGCACAGCACACTGAATTGTCAGACATAACCCTACTCTCGACCAGGAAAAGGTAATGTTGGAAGTGGCTCCCCCAGGCCCACATAGAAACCAACTAGCTGAGCCCTTCTTAAATTCCTGGTTCCAAAATTATGAGCAAAGTAAGAAGGACATTTAAGTCACTAAGTTAAAGGATGATCGGTATTCAGCAATAACAAAAGAGTATGTGTATGGATACAAATACAGGTGATCCAAACAAGACGAGATTGAGGCCATTCTTTCAGAGCTTCAAATGAATCAGTCACCATCACTCATGTTTGACAGAGACTGGAAAGCAAGCAGGAGGGTAGGAAAAAAGGAAGCCATCAGGAATGCTCTGACTGGACATTACTGGCATAGGATGCCATAGACAGGCACCCTGTGTGATTAGTTTGGGGCATATTTGTCTTTCTCTTGTTGGTCTTAACTTAGAAGAGGGAGCAACAACCCGGTAAGCTGGCAGTGATTGATTAAGTTCTGCCCATTTGGGGCCAATTGCTACAGAGATTGTGGTTTGACCTCCTAGGCTACATGCTGCAGGGCTTGTGGGTCAGAATGCTACTGTTATATGTGATCTGACCATTGCCAACTAATATGTTCATTGTCTTGGTCAACATGACAGTTAAGGCTACAAGGCAGGCAAGAGAAAATACCACCTCTTGAAGAATTTTAGGACTCATTAAGAGTATTATCTGGGCATGCCAACTGGAGCTGATTTTGTGCTTGGCATGCAGACATCTACATGGAAGAGAATTGAAGAAGTAGAGCTAGCATACAAAACATGGTACACAAACAATGATGATAAGTGAATGGAAATAAGTGAGCAAGACAGTAGGGGTTGGAAAGATGGAGGAAGATGTGTGATAAGGCATATGGGATCCAAAACCAAAGAACAATCTAAGACCCAAGCAAATGTCATCAAAGAAGAACTTCAAGCCTCAGGCTTGGACTCATTAGTCATTTAACAAATGCTAACTGATCACTTTTTGTATAGAAAGGACTGTTCTATTGTTGAGTGAAATAAACCAAGTCCTTGTTCTTATGAAATCTGCAATCTGGTGGCTAGGAGACAGACAGATAACTCATATATAATGAGGGAATTGTGAATAAAATAAAGCATGGAGCTTGGTACAAAGTGCCTGTAGGGTACAGTGACAGCTACTCATTAGTCTAGAAAGGACAGCTCAGGAAAGCCTTGCATGGAGGTGGTGATACATGGTGAGAAGGAGCAGGTGATGCTAAGGACTAAGGGAAAACCCAGGGTGAAAGTACAGTAGGCAGACGAACAGCTGTACAGAAGTCCTGAGACAGGAAGGATCTAGGTATGCTCAAGTTCATGAAAAAAGGTTGCTGTAGCCTGAGCATTGTGAGGCAGAAGTGAAGGAATAAAATTGAGGTCAGATAGCAGCCAGATCATTCTGGGCCTTATTGGCCTCCATGGGGAATCTGGATCCTGTTTAAACATTCTGTAAGGCCACTGGAAAGCTTTATGCCAGGAGTGGGAAATGCTAGGAAATGAGGAGAGTGATTATCTAATTTACACTTCTAGGAGCTCATTCCCCTGGTCTTACAACATGCTAGAGTAGATATGAAATTTGGAGACCACACTATGGATTCTGACCCAGGCACGAGACAGGGCACAGTCCTGGAGTGAGATGCTACCAAGAGACAGGAAGGTGGTGCTCTGTTTGCAGATACAGGACAGAGACGTAAGAGGAGAAATTTAACCAGCTAGCCAACCAAACTTAAAATCACACTATCAATATTGTGAAAAGTCCCGCTCCTATTTATTCAACAGACCATATGCCCAGCAATTAAATTTTCTGTATTTTTAATCTTTATAACCACTTTATGGGATTAATACTGTTATCTCCGTCTTACAGATGGGGAAACTGAAGTTCAGAGAGGTGAAGGACCTGTTCTGGTTTTCATATCGTGCAGACTGCTGTGTTGAGAGTCAGATACAACCTTCACGGCACAACCCCGTGGCTAGCGTTCTGAACCACCACACACACTCTTTCCTCAAGCCAGGTGGGCTTGATACCCAGTCACCTGAATAGCGAAAGCAGCTTCCTGTCCCAGTAATACCCCTACCCAGGACCAAGACCATCTCTTACCCTCAAACGTGGAAAGGAAGGAGATGCCGTTCAGAGGATATAGCTATGAAGAGAGAATGAATTTGGTGTCCAAATTGGACAGGACCCGATTCCCAGGCTCTGGTCTAACTTAAGAATCGTCACCAGCAATACATAAAGAACCCAAATTTGGAAACAATCAGATTTCTCAGCTGCAGCCGTGGCCCATCCATAGCCCGCGCATGTGCACATGCATATAGATTCTCACACATCCGCCTCGGCATGTGCCCAGAGATAGGTACCGCACGTGTGCATTCTTTTCAGTTTTTGCAGAAGCAGCAGATGGATAATTGCAGCCCCTAAGTGCCTAATCTGCTCTCCGGGACATGGGCAGATTTCTGAGCCAACAAACTTAATTGAACTTTCTATTCCAGCTGGAAAAGGTTACAGAGTTGCTGCGTACACAGCAAAGGCGGAATGAAAAGGTCAGCGGCTCCGTCCTTCTTGTAATGGATTAACCAAAGGCATATTGTTTTGTTTTGTTTTCTTTTTCTTGTGGCTTTTTTTTTTATTACTTTTTGTTTCTTTCCTTCTGATATTTTTGTAATATCTCACACAAACACTAGATGGTAAAACTTAATTAGGGGAAGGAGCATTTCCCTCCCCCAGCACTTAACAGGGTGTACATTAGGCCGGCACTGTCTGTGGTCCTCGGAAAGACTGCTTAAACTCCCGCATGAGAGAAAAGGAAATGCATTTAGTTTAAAGGTAAGTGCCTGGGCTTTTAAAATCTCCTTGAACACACAGTCAAAGGCCCTCTCCAGCGGTGCATCTCAACTTTAGCATGTGTAAGAATTAACTCGAAAGTGTTTTACAAAACAGATTTCCGGACCCAACTCCTGGAGATGATGAATCAGATTAGTGTGAGAATCTGCATTTCTCAGCCCGAGAAGTTGCATATTTCCTAAGATCTGAGATGATACTGATGCTGCTGGTCCCCGACCAGACACTGAGCACGCTGCTCTACAATCCTCTCCCCACTGAATCTGCTGACCTGTTCTTATTGTAGAGTGCCTGAGTAATAGCATTATATCCAGAAATGGAGAAGATGGAAAAGAAGAGAGCCTTGTTCGAGTGCGTGCTGTTTAGATCACTCAGAAAGACAAGGTTCAATTCCAAGTGCTACATTTTAAGAACTCCTGTGGAAGCTGGAATCTACCCACAGGTACATAATCTGACGCCATGGTGCTAATATTGAAGCTGAACTTTAAATAACGGGTACAATTTGAACATACCTTGTCCTGGGGGGAGAGGGAAGGAAGCTGAATTTCATGAACTAAGGAAATTTCTTAGCTGAAGAGAGAATTTTTGAGAAACACAATCCCTGTCATCAAATAGCTGAAATGTTGTCATGCAGAACAGGGATTAAGCCTTGTCACTGCACCTCCAGGAAACAGGACCAGACGCTGGCTGGGGGGACAGGGAGAGGATGAGGGGAGATGATTTTAACTCAATCTACTGAAGCAATAGAAAGTCGTTTCTAATAAAATGAAAATTGACTGTGGCACGAGGGAGTTAGTGCCCTATCATTGATAGTATCCAATCAGAGATTTGGGGAACAGCTTACTGAGAAGGCTGTAAAGCAAACTGAAGCAATTTTACAAAGTTGGACTAGCTAGTTAATTTCTCCCATAGTATTCTACACACAATTAGTGTTCAATAAATGTCAAAATAATATATCTCTTGGTTTGCTATTCTTACTTCCTCTAGGATTCCTCAAATGAGTCCCTTATGACCTCCTACTCAGATTCTTGTAGGAGTTTTTTATTTAGTTTCCTTGTTTTCAGTTTGCCTGTCATTAAATCTATGCTGTACATGGTTACCAGATAAAATGCAAATATTATCATGTTACCTTGTGAAAAAACGCATCCTCTGTTTAATGCCTTTAACTGTTTTCCTTTGTCTATGAAATAATTGTCACTTTCCCTGGCCTATAACACGATGCCCTAGGATCTAGACACCTCTTAATAGGTCTCAGTTTTCGTAACTCTGTTCCTATTGTAAAGTTACCTCTCTTGGATTTGGATTTCCTTTTGCTTTTTTTTTTTTTTTTTTGTGCCACGGATTGAACTCAGGACCTCATGCTTGCTTGGCGAGCACTCTAACCACTGAGCTAAATCCCCAGCCCCTTTTATGCAACAGCCTACTGAAAGCTTCTCTGTCTTCACTTAGCATACATCGTCCACTTGGGATATTTTTACCTTTTTTCCTCCATCTCACTAACTCTTTACCTAACTCTCCAGACAGCTTCAGGTGTTGTCTTTTAGAGGAAGCCATCTGCAGTAGTTCAGATTGGGAATCAAAATGGAGAAACACGTTTCTGTCACTCAGGGATAAGAAAAATTAGTCTGACATATTTCTATTATGGTAAAAGAAGTTATTAGCAACTCTAGAATAAAGTAATATATTCTCAGGAACATACAACGGAACCTTAAAGTGTGTGTTTTAAAAATACACACATTAAGTGTTACTTGATAAAGAGGCTGTAAATGTGAATGTCTGGAGGGGCAGACAGGCACCATAAGGACAAACCTGGCCAGGAGGACACTGTGGGAAACTGGATAAGGAATGGCCACCCCAAAGGGCTGCCTCTTCTGCACACTGGCACATTGTCACAGCAAAGAGCTGTGAGTCCAGTGTTTTCAGATCTTACTTTTCAGGAGAATACAAAATCCAAGTTTTTATAGGAAACCTCATAACTGTAAAAGTGATTCTTTTAAAATGCTGTGTGACTAAAATACAATACCACATAGATACTACGCCTCAAAGACCGAAATTTTGCAACCTCCATTTGAACTCTTTTCTAGCTTGCCTGTCAATCACCTGGTGGCCTCCACAGACACAGAGCCAGTTAAAATAGGTTGATCCTCTCTATACCCAGGTGATGTGGCTCAGGAAATAAAAGCAGCTTGTCTTATTTAGCTCTTCTCCAACCATGGAAGAATGGACATACCCCTTATTTTCTTTCTTTTTTTAATTATTTTTTTATTTTTTTACCAAGAACATGTACTAGTACATTGTATACATAATGATTATGTTCATCATGGTTAGTAGTACCTGTACATGATGTATCTTGGTTTTTCCCCCTCTTTCCCGCCCCTCCCTTCCATTCCCCCACCCTTCCATATTTACAGGAGGTCTACTTACATTTTTCCATTTTTTCCCTTTTTCCTTTCTTTTCTTTTTCCCTCCTCCCTTTTGAATATTATCTTTCTTTTACATAATACCTATTATATCTCTTTGTCCTTATTTATACTTATTTTTTTCATATCAGAGACAATTTCATGTGTACTCATGAGTATCTGATTTATTTCACTTAAAAGTTATGTTCTCAAGGTGCATCCATTTACCTACAAATGTCTCTAGTTTATCCTTTTTATGGCACAGTAGTACTCCATTATGTAGAAAAACCACATCTTCTTCAGCCATTCATTACTTGTTGGGCATTTGGGTTGTCTCCAAGACTTAAATATTACATTTTCCTATGCCTCGGTTTCCTGAATTACCATGTGAGAATCTTAATTTTTATTCTGAATACCTTGAAGTTTGGAAAAATTAAATGAGATAGTGAAAGTGAATGAGATAGAACAAGTTAGCGCACTGAAGACACGGAAGCCAGAGTTTCCCAGGGCAGAGACACTGTGAATTCCACGTCCTAATTCCTGCTGAGCTAGTTCCACCATAAAGACAGATTTCAGATCATTCTCCAGCAATGATTTCTTCTGTTCCTCATAACTACATCGGTCTAAGTCAGGCTGGTGAACGGGGTGAAGTTCAAGATTGATTGATAATTGGGTTCTCGGTGCAGAGATCAGCGGGAAGGACACAGGCACCTCTCTTTCCTATGTGATGACCGGAGCCTAGTTTAATATGTCTGTGTCATACATCCTTCGGCATAGAGCCCTGCCACATTACGAGGATTCTTGTCTATTGTTTTTTTCATTCTTGTTACTTTGGAGAAACAAACACATGGAGCAGAATCCATCAGTGTGAGGAAGGTGCTGATTGTGGGGTAGCTGCGGCTGACAGTTAACACTCTGTGCCATTGCTAAAATGAAAGACGGAGACTGAGCTTTCCTAGAGAGGAAGAGTGCCGCCAGAAATTCACAGCAGAATGGTTCAAAACACAAGTCTTGAAGTGACTTAGTTCGGGATTAATTCCCATTTTTTTTGTACAGCAACTGTGGTTAATTGAAAAGACAAAGCTTTAATTACTCGCTTCTCACTATATCCATTCCCTCTGAAGTGTGACTTTGTAGTCTTTCCCATGGATAGAAAGCGTCTGTTTCTCCACCCTCCTCAATCTAGACTAATAGAATGTACAGAAGTGACATTAGCAATTCCAAACCGAGGCTTCAAGAGACCCTGAAGCCACACCTGCTTCTTCTGCAGCTGCTACTTCCCCTCACTTTCTCTTCCTTTTTCTTTTCACTCTTCCCTTCCTCCTTTTCCTCCCCACTCCCTTTAGGTAACAAACAACGCCACGAACATAAACGCAAGCCCAAGCTAGCCTTAGGTGAGGAAAGATATGCCATACCGTCACCCTATCATCCTTGACCCAGCTGGGAGCCAGGCGATGCCAGACCTTGTGTGGGGTTATCCTACACTACTCAGCCTCCATATGACCTGTCATCTTGTTGCAAATGGATAAGTGGGTACAGCCAAGATTAATTGAGCCTTGTTAATATCAGTGAGCCTGAACGATTGTAGGAAGCATGAGAAATTGCCTGTGCCTCCTGTTTAAGTCACTACATTATGGGAAAGACTTTTCATACCACATCATTTGACCAATACAGACCTCGAGTAAGAAAGAGATCTTTCTGATTCTCGACGCTTCAATTGCAAAATAAGATTAATATTATTAGCTCCATGTAGATTTGCAGTGAGTGTCTCATTAATGGATGCTGTCACTGAAAGAAGTCCTATTGGAAAGATTTTATTAATATGGCCTTTCTTCTAAAATCACCCAAGTTTCTGGTGTGTTACTCCTTGTGAGTGTGACTGGGCTCCTCTACTTACTGCAAACACACTTACCCACACCAAAGACCAAAGAATGAACCCTTACTCTCAATCTCAGATGTCACCAAGGACTAGTGATAACTTTACTTGAATTAAAACTAGCATTGTCAACAAGTGGCTAATAAGAGCCAGAATCCTCATTTCCCTGAGAGAAAATGGGATGAAATGAAACACATCATTGCTCTTACCACAGACTCAAGATGAGTGTGTTAAACTCTGTACTGGACCCAGTTTGATAATTTGTGACTTGAGAGTCTGTTTCTCAATCGCCAGGAAAGGAAAATACATAAAACCTTCTAACAGGGCTCCAGTGTACATTGATCTAGAAATTTCCAGAGACCTGAGACTGCAACCACTTCTACCATTTTCTCTGCCACAAAAGGCACTTCTGCATCCCCGCCTCACATGCCTCCATCTGCCACATGGAATTCAAGGCCATGTACCAAAATAAGAGCACTCTCTCCTTGCTCTCTCCCCTTGCTCTCTGCAGCTCCCGTGACCCTAATTCCAGTCTTGCATCCTCCACCAAGGTCAACATTTTGTACAGAAGAGTGTGCTATTTCTCTCTCCTCCAGAGCTAATGCCCTACCTAGTGACCTACTGGTGGCACTTTTCTGTTTGAATTGTATGTGCCCTTTAAGTGCCACAGAAGAAGTATGCTGCACGTCCTCTTGCAGGTCTTTGGTGAACAAGCATACCCCATCACAGTGCTTCCTTCTCTTGGGTTCAGAATTGTCCTTGGGATCCTTCCTAGAAGCAGCTACAAGAGCTGTAATACAATAACAAACATTTATACTGCGCTCATCTGTGTAAGACACTTAGCGCTTTTCACACAGGTTTACATAGTCAATCCTCACAATAATCTTACGAGGTAAGTGTTCTTAGTATTCTTATTTTGAAGATGAGAAAACTTAAGCATAGTCAGATTGAGTGAGTGGCTTACAGGCATACACAGTAAAAATACCAGAAACCGGGAGGTAAAGTTGGGTGATTTGGCAATGGATTCTGTACACTCAGTCATTATGTTATTCTAGGATAACATTCCAGAAAACTTCCTACCAATTATTGGAATTTGCAGAAATGATGAAAGTGGTAAAAGCCCTTTGCTTTCCTGGTTACACAACAGTATGGCTGAAAAGGTCTTTGGGTGGATATTGTCCCCATTTCTAGCATTCTACAGACGAAGAACCTGAGGTCCAGAAGAGTGAAGTGGTTTGTCTAGGTCGCATATTTCAAAATGCTTAGTGGAAAAGAGTGTTTTGGTGGCCCTTGAATCCTAATGCTATGGTTATAACTCTCATATGAGAACTTGTTTACCGAGCACTCATTATGGGTTACTTGTTGTGCGAAATGCTCCATGTAAATTTTTCCTTTAATTCACAGGAAATCCTAGGATAAGAAAACTGGTACAGAGGAGTCACAGCATGGGCCAAGGTCACATGGCTGGTAATGGGATGAGTAGAATGCAGTCTCGTTCTGTCTGACCTCAGACCCCCTGGGTTTAGCCACCGAGTAACACTGAATAATAAGGTCAGGCTCAGACTGAAATCATACCACTCCATCCAACTGAGAGAAAATCAGAGATCTGTCATAGATTTATAAATTCATCTTTTACTGCTCATACCATGAGAAACCTGAGTTTTCATTTCGTGGAACTTCACAGAATGAAATAGAATATAATTTTGAAATATGAGGAATCAAAAAAATCACATGTTAGAAACATTTGTAGAGAGATATCAACTTCATATTTTCAAAGTAATTGCAAAGGATTGGCAAGGAGAATTCCTAAGCAATCTAGAAATTTAGAAATAGGCACTGAGGTGAAATATAGCCTTGAATAACTTTTAAATTTATAGGCAAAAATCAATGATCAGAAATGTTCCTGGAAAATTAAAGTATAAACTCCTTGAGGTCAAAAGCCTTGTTTTTAAATTTTGTTTTCTGTGCACTTATCATCCTATTGGGACAATGTAGATGCTAAGATTTTCATTTCAAACCTTAATGAAATCTAAGCCACTGTATCGGTGCAAGAATAAGTCTTCAAATGTTGACATGAATTTTCAAATATACATGTCCCGATACCAAGCTCAGTGCACACAGGATATAATTCTTGTCTACTTGAATTGAAGGAAAAGTAAAAAGATGAAAAAAGGAAACATTTTCAAATATAATATTTGGATTAAGTGTGGTGTGGGAGAGTTAGAGGTCATTTAATCTTCCTCAAATGATGCTTAATCCTTTGTTGTATCCTCAGCCAACAAGTTCCCCAAACTCGGTTTAAACACTAGGAATGGAGCATTCTAGGTAAACTTAGGTCGAAAGAAATAGGAAGTACCACTTCTTATGACCATTATCTTTTCTTCAACTCTGACTTTCAATTCCATTTTTTTAATAAATTAAAACATATCCTCTGTAATAGCAGACTGAGGTGATTCAGAGTGATCCCCTGTAAGAAGCCTAGTTCTAAAGCTTAAATGCTTTTTTATGGATTGTTTAGTGTCTCCCATCCAATACTCATCTCCTAGCCAGAGGTCATTATTTTGAAGGAAGAAAAGGTTACCGGGAGGACTTTATTCCAGACTTCATAGACCATCAAATCCTCAGCTTCTATTGCAAACCCACTAATTTCAAGGCTAAGAATTACTCAGTAGACATCCAGCCATGACTACCTGGTGTCTTTAGAATCTTAACACTGTAGCCATTTAGTGCTGGAAGGGACCTTGGAGATAATTTCGTTCTGGCCTATCATTTTGCAGATGGGGAGATGGAAGAGTTAAGCGACTTGCCCCAGGTCACACAGCTGGCTAATGGCAGAGTGGACATAGACCTCAGCTCTCCAGAGTCCTGGGCTCACTATCTGTCCGCTCCCCATGCTGTCTTCTCTTGCCGCCCGGCTATCACCGAGGCCTCCGCAACATTGGCTCCTCTGTAACCAGCCCCCGGAAATAGACAGGCAAGTCCTTCTTTCTTGTCTTTCACACCTCTAATCTGTTACTTGCTTCTATCTAATGCATGAAAGTGTTTCCGGTTTGATTGCAGCAGCAAAGCAATAGACAACTTTTGGTTTTCTCTCTGAACAAGTTGTTTACACTTGGTTGGTTTTATCGTATGATGTAGTGGGTATCTTCATCCCACTGAAGAATAAATTTTAGCAAAGGATAAAATCATGACTCTCATGTAAATGTAAATGGAACACATGCCTCCTCATTTTACTGACACTGAGACTAAGACCCGGAGAGGGGCCGAGACCTGCTCCACAAATACAAACTTTGTAAAATACCAGGTAGCTGGGGCTCTATCCAGATCATTTTCCACATTGCCGCTGCTTGCACTTGGAGGGTTTTGCTTCCTACAGCATATTTAATAGTATCTAGAGACATTTTTGAATGTTGAAACTGAAAAGAGGAAGTGATATTACAGACATCTGCTGTAGAGGTCAGAGGTGCTGCTAAGTGTCCTAACACGCATAGATCAGACCCTCACCACAAAGGTTTGATGAGCTCAGAGACACTCCCAAAATCCAAGGATATTTAGTCCAAAGTCCCATGGGAGATCTCCAGCTTTTTATGTTAAAAGAACTTAAACTTCATAACTAGATTTGTTGGAGACAGCACTAAATAACTTCAACCTACTGGTATAGGGGATATATTTTAATTGCTTAAATAAAATAAAAATATTTTACTTAGCTCATGAATTAATGATGGGACCAGTAAGGTGTTATAAACAGCTCCAAGGAAATTTTTTTTAGAAAAACATCATAGGCAACTGGGAGGGCTGAAATAGATTTACAAATAGATGCAAAACTAGTCAAACACCAGAGAGAAATCAATTGTATCTCCACTGGATGCCACCTGCATTCCTGGGGGATAATAATTCTTTTCATTAATGTCAGTTTTCTTCAAGTTTAAGGAATTGTAAAATAGCCAAAAATGATGAAATATAACAATGTAGAAACAGAATCTATAATCCAGAAGACTGGATTGATGAGATGGGAACTCCAGTCATCTTTTTGGATCCATTTCAAAATCTTTCCCTATTTTTCTGACATTCCCAAGTCATGAAAACGATAGCTGTGAATCTCTGCAGAGAGGAGACACATTCCGTCACAGTCATTCTTACACACTCTCTCTCAGTGTCTCATTCCCTTACTCCCTTCTCCTCTAGACCTGTATTCCATGGCCTGGTCTCACCAGTTTTCCATGATTTTTCTCTTTCATCTGTCAAAACTGTAAAGTATCTAAATAACTGTATTCAAGGCCTCCTTTTTGCTTTTTCTTGCTGACTTTTGAGAAGAGACTTGACCTCTCTGAACCTCACATTCCTCATCCTAAAACGATTGTTTCCACTTTACAAGGCTTTGATCCAAACAGAGATCTAGGTTGGACAGTGTGTTCCTAACCTGCTTGTTCAGGGATATGTGCTAGAGATACACTTATTTATTAAAATGAAGATTTACAGGAAGAAGGATACGCTTTTATGCGTATATTCATTAAAAAGAGAAAAACACCTCATCGGCAGGATCTGGACCCCAGGCACCCCCAAAATGATTATTTATGAACTATCTGATATGAATAAGAATGTTCACTATTAAGTACTGCACGCCAGATGCTATGCAGAGTGCTTTACATCTCACTTCTGTCTAAATTATTCCCTAAGCACAGGATAGCAGACTTTCTACACATTTAAGGAATTCAAGAGAGGCATCAAAAATACAGATTCCTGGGTCTGGCTGAGTTTCTTCTCATGGGTCCCTCAATCTTTGTTAAATGTAGGTTCTTAGGAAATTTAATTAACAACTCTAAGTATTAATTAAACTTTGCATATCTGAAAACCAGTGTGATATAGTGCCTAGTATTTGAGGGATAAATGAAATAATTCATGTTAACATTTTTTGATTACTTGCAACATAATAAATATCCTATAAATATCAGGCATCATTAACATGATTTTTCTATTGCCATTAACAAAAAACATCGCATAAAACATAGCACCAAAAGCAGAAACAAACTGCGTGCAAATACTTGCTCCAAGATGTGATCATGGAAAGATGAAGCATTGAGTCTTGATAGCCAGTGAGACATCCATTTTTTTGTGAACTATAAAATATTTTGCATATTAGCAAAGTCGAATTTTTATGACTTTAAGAAACAACAAAGTTATATTATGAAGAAGTTATATTATGACGTTCACAAGGTTACAAGAGCAGAATGCAATTTCTCAAATACAATCAATCAATCATCAACAAATGCAAGTGAGCTGAAAGCTTTGTAGGATCTTTCTCTACCCAAAACAGGCAGTGCATCTGATGCCCAAAAGACCAGAACCACGAGTTAGGGGACATGTTTTCCTTAGTTCTTTTGAAGACTCCATGCATTCTCCTGTCAGTTTTTCTCTGCTCTTACCTTTGGTCTTCATGTGGTTCTCCTTCTACTTCTGTGGTTCTCTTTCTACTTATGCCACATCCATGGAGGCCTCATCATACAATGGCCTCATCATACAACTGGGCTGCAAAGTGCCAAGACTGCTCATCAACTCAATCTGTATCCTAATTCTAAATTTCCAGAGAAAAGAACCTAAATGGCAAACCTATCGTCTGGGTTGTTTACCTGATGCATTCCTGTCTTATCCAACCACTTCTGGCTATAAGTAGTAGAATCATATAGTACTAGATCTGCAGAAATACCACCCCTCTGGGAAAGGAGAGTTTCAAATACCCCGGGTAAGGTAAACTATGATGTATTTTTATATGTTGATTTAGACTCATTTGAGATAAATTATTTAAATCACCATAAAAGGAAAGGTTTCCAGATATAAAACAAGGCACAGGATCTTGAGAAGATGTGTGGTTCTCACTGTAATTCTTTAATGCTCTATTAGGGTGTGTCCATTTAAGAGCCCGGGGGAATTTCTCTAAACAAATAATTATGTCCTTATGCCCATGAGATACAATTTATATGTACTACTGCTGACAACTCTCTGACTGAGAGGCTGTGCCCACTCTCTACCCTGAGTGTTCTGGAGTTTGTTTGTTTTTTTTTTTTTAATAATTCAAGATTTAAGTGAATCTTGACTATACCTTCTGACATCATTGTGAACCAGTGGGGAATTTGCTTTAATAACATTTGATTGGTTTGTAAACACGAAAGATATTTGTGATCTAAATACCTAGGGGCATTGCTATTAACTCTGTCTGTTCAATGGCACAAAATATATGCTAAAACTCTCCTTCTAGCAATAAAATATTGGAGAAAAGCATTTTATAGGAACTAATCCAAAATTACTTAAAATTGATGCTATACACTGACTTTAAAAGGTTCAGTGGAGGTTTAGAAAACAACTAAAGATATAAGTTAAGATTTTTAGTTTTTCATTATGATTGCATGGCACTCTGGGTTAAGTAAGACAAAGTGCTAATCTGAGAAGGGCTAATATTTGGAGTCACCAGGCATGTATCGAAATAGCTGGCAGTAGACCTGTGCTCAAATCTGACATGTCCTAGATGTGGGTACCTGAGAAAGTCACTTCTCTAAGTCTGAGTTCTATCATGTGTAAAATGGAGGCAATGTGTCTATTATGAGTTATTAGGGGAATCAAAGATGATGATTTAACAGCCACAAAAGAACAAAGATCCACGTTCTCCATAAGAATAAGTTTTAGCTTCATCATCTCCTTTTTACTGTAGGAGAAATGAGGATACAGAAATGTCGGGTGACTTCGAAAATATTGCACAACCAGTCGGTATCACTGAGCTGCGTAACTCATCTCTTGGCTCTCAAGTGAAAGCCAGGGAAGTGCTACCTTTATAGCCCTAAAAACCTGCCTGCTCCATTATTCTGCTCATAATAGAATAAAGTTTGTGCCTAAGTGCCTTGAAATCAGACCTTGTCATAATTATTACCACTTACTAGCTGAGACAATAATAGGCCAGCTGTTTAATATTTATGCATATCTATTTTTCTCATCTGAAAAGTAGGTGTAATAAAATAATAGCAAATTCATAGCACTGCTATAAGACTAAATATGTAAAGACCTAAGCGTAGTGCTTGGGATACAGTTAGTGTTTAATGAACATTAGTTATTAGGATGGAGGAAGAGATTTGCAGAACACTATTTTTTGTAGCTTTGAAGTTCAACATGTTTTTTCCTGGAAAACAAAAGAAAGGTAGGACTCCTACACTTCTCAATGCAGGGTCTATTGATGTAGAAGAAGCACTGACAGATTATATCAAATCTTGCAACTGAGCAGAAGCCACCTCAGAAGCAAGTGTGAGAGGCGTCAGATCATGGGCTGATCCTCTTCGGAAACTTTCAACTTCCTACAAGGTTGTGTTGAAACTCCTTCACGTGCTTTCTGTGAAGGAAAATGATTTGACTGGCTTCTGCCCAATCATGTATATTCTAGCCCCTCCTTTTCCAAATAAACAAACCCTATCAAACAATCACAAAAATCTCTCTCATTGTCTAATCATTATCTGAATCTGTATTGGTCTAGATTACCTTTCAAATGGAAACTCTTTCCCAGTATTTTCAGCCTATGAAAACCTTATTTTTTTTTAACCTAAGGTTAAGTTTCACTGTCATTCCACCATCAAAGTCTGCCCTAACCAGGCAAATGGATTCTTGACTTGCATTGCATTTCACGGCATTCCTTTATCCAGACTATCTTACTGGGAATCTGTCCAGTAACATCTATCCCTTCATAACTATGTTATAAGTTCCTTGAAGCCAGAACCAGTATAAACTTCATCTCTATGCAACATGAAATTCACAGTATAAGATCTTTCACGTATGTATTAAATATTTGCTAAATTAAACTGGATTTCAAACTTCTCAAAGAAGTGTAAATTTTAGGGAAAATGCACATACACAATTAATCTCTAGCAGAACTTGAGGTAATGCCACCTGAGAGAAATAAAGCTCCAAAACAGTTTCCCAAGAATGAATATTTTTCCAGTAATTAGTTTAGCTACTAGCTATCAGCATGTACCAAGTATCAGTCATTTTTCTAAGTTACAAATATGACGTCTCTCCATTAACTCTTATGACAATTCAGTGAAGTGTTGCCATGATCATCCCTATATTATGCATTAATAAACTGATACCTGGAGAGGTTGGATGACTTGCATGAGATCCACAAATAATAATATGACGGATTATGGATATATTACCAGATTTCATAATTGTAATTACTGAATATTCTTTGAAAGCCAGAGAAGCCCTCACCCCGGCTAAAAGCGCAAGGAAGATTCAGGACCAAGGACAGCGCAGCGCCGGCTTACTCTCCTCTCTCTTGGACTATAACCATCTCTGTCTAGCTCATTTTCTAAACTCTATGTCCACCATCCAGTCCAGTAATCCCTTGTAAGAATCAGCCAGAAACAATCAGGACCAGTCCGATGGAGCTCACTCAGGAAGTCCAGAACTAGAACAGTAAGAACGGGAATGCCACAGTGAAATTTCCCTGCTATTTTATCCCCGCGGTACAGCACTAAGAAATGCTGCAGGGATGGGAAAACACTTCCCATTGCCCGCTCTCTCTCCCTCTCTGTAATGTAGCCAGAGACTTAAATACGATTGAGTTAATCTTTGAAGAAAACAGAAAATACTGTAACAATAAAGGCCGTAACATGGTTACAAATGAGAGCTACTGCTCCCTTCTGCATTCTAAATTCCGAGGATAATTCTGCAGAGCTTCATTACCAGAGTATAATTGTGTTATAGAACTCTAAATCACCCTGCTACACTTAACTGGCAATAACATTAAGATAGCGCAGATATTCATTTTAATTAAAACATAGCCCCAAACTATTTCCCTGCTATAAGAGGCAAAACTTTCTCTCCCTTTTTTTTTTTTTTCCTACACAGAAACTTTCATTTGTTAGCACATCTATGGCCAGCAGTAGAGAGGAGATTTAAACACAATTAGAAAATCCCACCTTATAAGCCAGGACCAGTTAATGCTTTGCAGAAGAAGATGAATAGCAAGAAAGATGGTGCTGGTTTTAATCACTTTCTTATATGTGAGGCACTAGCAGCAATTGTTTCAGAGAGGTTGAGGTTCCCAGATAATCACCTCAAGAGTCATGCAAATAGGAATTGAAATGTAGTCGTCTCAAAATTAACAAAAGCCCCAGTAGCCAGCAGTTTTCCAGAATTCCCCATTGCCTATGGCAGGAACATTCGTTTATTTAGTAAATACTTATTGAAAGCCTATTTCGTGCTGCACATTGAGGATAAACAAATGAGTAAAAATTGGCTCCTTTCCTTAAATATACACCAAGCAAGCTAACATTTCTAGGGAAATTGTCATATGAATAAGAAACTTCTTTGCAAAATCTTCTATAAAAGATATGGTCCAAAATCCTCGTCTTCTCTCAGAGACCGGAAATTTGGCATGAATTTTGAAATACATGCAGTTTTCCAGATGGACAAGCGAACAATGACAGCAGAGAAATTATATGTGCAAGGGCAGAGTCACATGAAATCATATGGGCTACCTGGAAGATTCTAAATGGTTCAGTATTGCTAGACTGAAGTATGTAAAGAATTAGGGGAAGTGATATTGGGGAAGTCTGTGATGAGGAGATTCTTAAGGACATCGGAAAGGAATCTAGGCGTCTGCTTACAGGAGATGAAGAGTTATGGAAAGATTTGGGAACCGATTTGCCTTGATATAAAAAGTGACTCTGGACCAGTGAGGTAATGCACACCTGTAATCCCAGCACTTGAGAGGCTGAGCAGAAGGATTACAGTGAGTTTGTGGCCAGTTTAGCCTCAGAACATAGTGAGTTCACACAAACCTGAATTATATAGTGAGATCCTGCCTTTTAAAAAGTGACTATGGGGACTTCAGCACACGAAGACCAAATTCTGTGGCTTCAAATTCACTTTCCATCCACACAGTAATAATACAATGACAACAGTGACAATTGGATCAGCAGCATTGGTGAAGGTTTGTGAATGTGCGATATATGACAAATACTTTGTATGTGATAGTTTAAGTAATCCTTAAATTTTTAAGGATTAATGTTCCCCATTTTGCATATGAGGAAACTCAGGTACAGGCAAATAAAATGATAAGCTAGATAGAATTAGGACTCAATCTCAGATCTATTTCCAAGTGCCCTGCATAGAACCATAATCACTCAACCATTTTTGTGGTGTCAATTACATTCTGTCTATTATAAACCGAGGTACAGCATCCTGCCTCTACCCCTTCTTATTCAAAAGACAGTTGTATATATTGTTCTGTGAATACAAACCAGGCTATTTGCCATTAATTTTACTCGTGCCCTTTGTACTTCTAGATCTCCTCCCCCCTCCTGTATTCATGTCAAAATTCAACTCACACTTCGGGATTAGGCTGAATGCTCATGTATTGGAGGATGATCACCATGAAGGTCTGTAGAATTTATGTCTTCTGTTGCAAGCCAGTCTCTGTTCTAGGTGTTGGGTTAAAGCAATGTATTGAGCAGATGAAGTCACTTTTCTGGTACAGGTTAATTTTGAAGTTACACAGTTAATGAGTGTCAGGATTGGAATCGAACCTGATAGCCTTGTATTATCACTGCACCATCTGATGTGATAGTCATTCATCACATGTGACTTTGGGGCACTTGATACGTGGCTAGTATAAAATGTTTGGGGTGGTAGGGGTAAAAACCACACAAAATGGTAAAAATAGCATAAAAATGTGTACAACATCTTCTGGGTTATGTATGATATTGGTTTTCTATTGAAATGATAATATTTTATATTTAATGAGTAAATCATTATCTTAGTAAATTTCACCTATTTCCTTTTACCTTTTAGTATGGGTACGGAGAAAATGGCATGCAACTTGTTCTATATTTTTATAGGACAATATTAGTACTGCTAATTATTATGCTATAATACCTCTGTAATAAAGAGAAAAATTTAAAATAAAACTGAAAAGAGAAATGAACATTTTGGCATTAATACCAGTGATATAATAGAATGTGTCACTAATGGGTGAGAAGAACTTTCCATTAGATAGGAGAGATGGAAGGTTTATTTCATAATGTGTGATCTTTACACAGAAACCTGGAGAACACCCATATATTGTACCAGACAGGCAGAAATCTTATTGCTTCCACCACTGATTTAAGAGTTAATATATATATTTAAATATTTTGACTCTTTTTTAACTCAAAGAGGCCAGTGAGTATAACAGAAGTATATGGCTTTAAAAAAAAAATCACTGTTTTTTAATCTGTACTCAAAGTGCCCCAACCTTGGATCTCAAAGTACCCCATCAGTGGACCTCATTTGCATCTATACTACAGAAAAAGTTCCCCCAGTTTATTGCAAGATTTGTGTATGGAGTGAAGTATATGTACTATGGTGTACGCAGGTGAATGTACTTTGTCTTTTCTTCAATTTTGTGGTGAACTTGTACACAACATGAAAATCACTGGCCTATATTCCACCAGCTGTATTGATACTATCATAGAGCCTTGCCCATGGTATGTGTATAAGAAAAAGGATGAGTCACATACTATATTGAGTATCCAAAGGAAATGGGACAAGTGTATTTACTAGACCAGGGCTATTGGGTTCTTTTTGAGCCAATTCCTCAAAATTGGACATTGTTTTCAAGAAATTTCTGCTATTGGATTCTTTCTGGTTATTTAATGATAATTCTGAAGTTCTTTTCCAACCATTTCCTTTAGTTACATTTTTAAGCTTTAAATAGTTGCCAAAGTACTTCCACATCCATTTAATCTTCACGATTCACTGCAAAGCTAGAAGAGCAAGGATTGTTAGAAAAGTGAAGCAAGAGACAAAATGGCCAGTCTGAAGTGGAACTAGTAGTTATAAATGGCAGGACTGATCCTCTCAGTCTGGCCTCAGGGCATTTTTAGCACATTATGTTGATATAGCTAAATAAAAGTTCTTTGTTAGGTGTTGCATATTGAGGTTTTTTTCATTTCTCTTTAGCATTAACCTCAGTTATATTCCATATCAACTTCCTTATATCTGGATATTTTCTTCTGGGCATCTATTTCTAGTATACCACTCAAAAATGTGTTGAGTGATTGGGCACATTTGCTCAATCCTTGGGCAGCTCAAGGGTTTTCTACTCCCTCTTGATTGCTTTGCTAAATCCTAGTTCTAAGAAGCTGATAGGATTTAAATCTCTTCAAGTTGTAAGAAAGGTACTTGCTGCCTTCCCAGACTTGACTGTGGATGCTCTAAGATGAAAATAGACAATGCCTCCAGGCTTCCAACTAGAGATTTCAAATATTTCTAATTTCTTCAATTTAGCTTCATTTAAATTTTACTGAGAGGTAATTGCACTGAATTAATATAGTTACAATTATGCCGAAATCAATCCATTAACATCTTGAAAATTCTTATTAATCTGGCGGCAATGTTATGGATAAAAACAGAAATACATCCTCTATTTGGAGTGTAGATTAATATAATAAGAATGCTGAAGTTAATTTCTCCAGGATATGAATTTCTTGAGACAAGAGCCCAAAACTTAGCTTTCTGTTTTCTAGTTTTTAAGTGCTGCTTTTAGTACCTGAAGATAATAATTGCATGTAAAAGTACCTGGATCCACTTGCCCTCATTCCTTTTTCATCAAAGGGAAGCTGATTATAAGTCCAAGTCACGGAGCCACATTTCTGTATGCACTTGTTTGTCTTTTAATGTCTCTCTATTTTCTCTCCCATAAATACGCTTGAGACAAGGAACATATCGCTACCTGTTTTTTTCATCTTTGTATCTAGCACAGTTCTTAAAATTCAGTAAATAGGCTCAATAAATTGCTGATGATGGAGGCGGCAGCAATGAGAGTGATGATGGTGACAGTAAACCACCAGTCATGGAGTTTTCCCTTTTAATACATTAGATGGCTTCAAATGTGTCCCACATGGAACTTAGAATTAATTCAAAACACCGTTTGCAGTTCTATGAAAAAAAAATTCAACATTGATTCTTTAGCATCAAACACACCATTCATCTACACTTTCATCTAATAATTAATGCTCATCAACATGTATTCATTCAGCAATTGTTAATAAAATATCAACTGTCTTTCAACTGTTATGTATTAGTGACTAAAAAAATAAACTCTGAGTCATGGCACCAATAATTCAGTGAGAGAGGGAAACATGGAAAGGGGAAGAAAAGATGTCAAAGATGCAATATTTGTATGTGTCCCAATTATCTGAGATGAATGTAATTATTACATAACACAAATATACACTAATGAAGGGGCTGGGGATTTAGCTCAGTGGTTAGAATGCTTGCCTAACAAGTGCAAGGCCTGGAGTTCCATCCCCAGCACCAAAAAAAAAAAAAAAAAAAAAAAAAAAAAAAAATATATATATATATATATATATATATATATATATATATATATACACACACACACGAATGAAAAAGAAACTAAAAATGTTTCATTTAAAATCCTAACTCCTAAAAACAGTGAAATAGTTTTGAAGTTGAGAGTATAGTATAAAGGAATATTTATCTTTACAAATAAAGCATGGAAAAAAATCTGTCATGTTAACAAGAATCAAGTATTTGACACTGAAATACCAATGTCATTATGTGCTTGTGTTAACTTTGGTTACCAATTTGTTGATTTTTGAAACTTCTTAGAACAGTATTATTTTATTGTGATGAGCTTTGGTTTTTATAGATAAAAACCTGTATAAAATAAAAATACTACCTACACACGTACAAGATTACCATGAGAAACAGAAAGCAATAGGTGGGAAAACATAATAAAATCCTACACTGATACAAAGGATAATTGGTTAATAGTATTACCCCCAATCCAGAGTACTGCTTTTGAAGAGGAAGCTTGTGTTTTTAATTTTACGTGTAGATAAATCATCCATATCTGCATTTCCACGAGCAGTTGGCAGCGAGATGAAAGTCAGCTCTTTCCCACCCTACTGTTACACACGGCCAGACAGACACTATAGATACTGTGTGACAGACACATCTGAGGGAAGTTCCAGTCTCGAATCCCTTCTCTGGGAACTGGTCCCTTCCCTAACTTACAAAGGGCTGCTGAAGCCAGTCTTGGCCCATGTAACTCCACTGTTTGGAAGTGGGAATACTGCAGATGATTCCGTGAACATTTTTAACATAAAGAGGCAGGAGCTTAAGTGTTGCACCCAAACTCCACAGATGGAGCTCCCTCCCCTCACGAGATCACTTGTGCAGACCAAATATCTGTCTGAAATCAGGGAAGTTCCTTCCCAGAGTTCAGAGTTTTGGATTAATTCCATTTTCCTCTTTCATGGCAGACACCTTCATCTTCTTGGCTTACAAGTGACCTAGGTACAGGCCTTCTGCCCCAACTTACAAAGATTGTCTGTTTATTATTTTAAGCTCATAGAAGTAAAGTCAACTAGGCCAGAGGCAGAAATATTGGGGATAATACGTATTATCCTAAAGAGCTGTTAAATCGACAAATTGACCAACAGTGCAAATGTTAACGAAAATGTGTGATGAGATCACATCCATATTTCAGTTTTAACACTTCGTTCAGTTTCAACACTTTGTGGCCCAGTGGTCATTAGCACTATGGTGTAGTGGTTAAGAGCAGTTAAGACTCCATCGTCCAACTGCCTAGGTTCAAATCCTAACATCATCACTTTGTCACAATTTGGCACTCAGCAAGTTGATAATAACTTAGTTGCCGTATTTACAAAGTGTATAAGTAACAGTAACTATTTCATAGAGTTATTGTAAGAATGATGTGTGATTAAAAGCAGCTGAAAGTGCTTCGATCAGTGACAGGCCCATTTAGTTTCCAACCAAATATTAATGCTGATTATTCCTCAGTGGCTCTCCCTGTCTATTCCCAGAAGGGCTGAGTAGCTCACTCAAAACTCCCCTATCAGAGGAGAGTGGTGTATATTTTGTAAGCTAAGCATTCTGAGCAAAAATGTAGATAACAAAAATATGGTAGAATATTCCCAAAGACCATTTAACCAGAATTATTACTCTGTGATCCCAAATTGATGGATGAAGGGTAGATAGCTGGGCAGGTAGAACCGAGCATATATTCCTTTCCCAGAAATTGTGGCTGGGAAAGAGTCCAGTGACTCTTTCCTACCATGGCCTGAACTATTTCCCTTTGCCTGAACCGATCATTTCAACTCTCTGTGCCCCAACAGTAAAGGGGGGAGACTGGGAGAGATTGTTCCCGGGGATCACATCCAGCCCTGCCACTCTATATCCCATGCTGAGTGCTGTGGTGCAGTGACAGAATGTGGAAACTGCCAATACGGATAAGTGAAACCACAATGCGAATGGTGCAGATAGCTGGCTATTACACTACACAATGGGAAATGTCGAGAAAATAACCTTATGGAGTGGAAAGTATTGGATTGTCTGATTATGACTTACTCTCCTATACGAAGACATAACTATGCTTGGCTGCTCAAGGGTGAAAATGTGGTAATGTGTTAAAATGCTAATGAAACTAGAATCCTATAATAGATGTTTAGAAGGTTTAGGTTACCAAGACACTGGAAGTTAGGGAGCATAGTTCATAAATCCTGATGATAAGGCCAAACTCCTTAGAACATTCAAGGCCTTTTATAATCTGGCTCCAAGTTGCCTTTTAAGCTCATCTCCCCTCACACATTCTCACGCACCCTGTGTGTAATCCGTAATGAGCCATTTGACATTCTCCATATATGGCATGTTGTTCTGCACCATACACACAAAGATTCTATTGCATCCACCCCCGTATCTCATCTCACTCTGTCCCACTGTTATTATCTATTTCACATCATCATCACTCAGCCCACAGAATCACTCAGAGGCTTTCTTGAGTGGTCAACCTGCCCCCCACGTTTGTTCAGTCTAATCCATTGTCCTTACCATCACTGGGGTGCTTTTCTTAATCATGTATCCAATCATGTTTCTCTTGTTTTAAATGTTTTTAATGATCTGTCATTGCCTTTAAGACAAAATGCAAATCTTCAATATGGCTTGCAAGACTTTTATGCTCACAGATCACGCTGCTCCATTTGCTTCCTTGCATGGCACACTCTAGCCTTCCTGATAAAATTTCACTTTCCCAGACAAGATGACTTGTCTTCTACCCTTGGGCCCTACATGCTGGTCCCTCTAACTGTAGTCTAACCTTCCCTCCACTCTTTGCCTGACTAACTTCTACAGAGAGAGGCTTTTTCCCACCACCAAGACTAGGTTACATCCCCTGCCCGTGCACTAGATTACATCCCACGTGGCTCTTGCACTTTCCTATTGAAACACTCCCACCTTGTTGTAACTAGCTGTTGGATAATGCTATTTTCTTTACTTTAATACCCTTTACTCTCTTTTCCTGGGAAAATTTCTATTTGTCAAAGCCACGTTCCAGTGTTATCGTACTAGAAAAGGCCTTCCTAATTCCATCGTGTCATTCCTCACTCCCTATTCCATTATGGAAATCCACACTGAGCCCCATTTGTCACCAAAAAAAAAAAAAAATCCTATTACTGAAAATTAGAACTTTGCTCCAGAGAACGTTTCACAGCACATCACAAACCAATATGCTATTTCATCGTGATGCGAAGAATGGTGAAGAAATTCGGGTTCTAAAATAATTTAGTGCTAAAATACATGTTAAGATCTAACTCTTGGGTAGCACAAAATAGTATTAGGCATTACACACACATACATGCATACACACACAATGCACACACACACATACACACACACCACTCTTCTCTCGTAGAAATGACCATTTAGTTCTCCTCAAGTACGTATTTGCACTATCATCCTTGCAAAGTGGCAATCATTTCATACATCCCATGTTTAAAGCTGTCCACGAGATCTGGGCACAAGCATAAATGTTACTTCCTTTTCTTTCACAACATAATGATCTTCCTGTTGTGATATTCATCGATAACTAATTTCATAGTGGGACAACTGTTTTTAATGCGTTCCTGAAGCATTGTTGCACAAGTCTTCAGATCATTCCCTAAAGGACCAGTCACCAAAAGGGCAAATTCACTTACTTGTCAGCAGACAGGAGCCAAATGCCTCATTACACTGATTAAGGAAAGACACATTTGGGTTCTTGTTGCTTGAGAGTTTAAAAGTCTCATGTCTGGACTTGGAAATATATTCGAATGGAATCATCCAGTCAGAGACATTTAAAATAATATTAAAAGGGCCCGAGGGCATGTCAATTGTGAAGCCGTGAGTCTTTGAGTGTCTCCCTATGTTTAGTTATTTCTTAAAAGAGTAACTAAGTTTGGTTGCGGTTAGAGTTGGGCACCTCTGACAATGTGTTAAAACCTACTGAATGTTACCTTTCACATCTGTAAACTGTATGGTACGCAAGTTTTAGTTCAATGAAGTTATTGGAAGAAAGGTATGTTTGCTCAGTCTTGGAAGTATAGTCAGAAACGAGGGATTTGCCAGACCTCTGCGTCCAGGAGTTTGTCTTCAGGAGCGTTTTCTTCTTTCGGGTTGGCTTTGTCATGGAGAAGCTTGAGTCTCTGGAAATCAACTCCACACCTATTTGGTCTTCAGTCAGTTTTCAACAAATGGATGAAATGAATTGAATGATGAGCACTTTTTGCCTGACACTTGCTAAAAGTGGCATCCTTAATATGTAAACTTTAAACATGAAATTCGAACTGAAATTAAGCAAAAATGTGTTATGCTTATGTTTCCAATGTAATTCTTTAATATATACCAAGAATCTCAAAATAACATATGAATACTTTTTAAAAATCTTTATTTTATTACTGAAAAAAGCCCAACCTCAAGAAATTAAACTGAGCTTGGGTTTTAAACATGAATCTTTAAAAATCATTCATCTTTCTGTTACATTACAGTAACCCACTATATTTTAATATTCTACATCTCTGTGTTGTAATAGACTGTCTGTCTATCCATCCATCTATCTATCTATCTATCTATCATCTTCTCATTAGCAGTGTGCCTTAGATTGAACGTGTTCTCCAGAGGTATATCTGGTTAGACTAAAAGAAGACTTTCTAGCATACAGTTTTTATCCTGTCACTTTTTTGAGAAAAAGGGATTCAGAATAGCTTCTGGTCTTCAATCAAATAGTCATATAATGAATCTTCAAACACACTTTACACATCCTAAACTTCATACATTATCTCACACGGTTCTCTCCCTCTAAAATTTCCTTTGCACCAGCAATCACTTATTCGGATCACTTTCACTTCATTCAGTCCAATTCTTCCATCTTTCTGAATTTGTCTCTCAATCTTTCTCCCTACCCTCTACCAACTTGAGATCCCTCTACTCCTTCTTGGAATCTCTCTAGTTCAATATTTAAATTTATTATATGACTCTTCTCTCTCCCTATCTTGATTTACTTGTGTACCTGTCTACTTTTCCTGCTGAACTTAAACTCTTTAAAGTACAAATCCAGCTTTTAACTTCCCCATTTGTGCGTTGTCAGATTCCTGAATTCTCGCCCCCTTTGCCCCACTGTTTATGAGGCAACAAGTGATTTCTGCCCATCTGAAGCTCCAGGGAAGCATGGCGTTCCCATTCCCTGTGGCCAGCCTTACAAGGCAAACAGATTAACCAGACTCCACAGGGCCGGGTTTGCTTTGCAATGTCCCTTCAGTAGTCCTGCACTTAGCACTGCACGGGAAAGAACGCGCTGCTGACCCGGAAATGAGATATCCACATCAGTCAGTGTGAGCCAAGGGCTATGATGTTCAAAATATTGTTTGTGAAAAAAACACTACTCTGTAACGGAACTAAAAGCTCCTAGATCTGAGAGGAATAACAATGGTCTATTTCTCAGAGAAAAAAGGATTTATTTTTCCTTACTGAAGATTTTATTGTTTTCCAAAATCTGTCCTGGCTTAGTAGCTATTATAACACTCTCAGGTGGCATCCTCATTTTAGTCTTTTCAGTAGCTCATCCGGGCCTGACATATGACTTTATCCACCTCCGTATCTCTCTCTCTCTGTCTCTCTCTCTGTCTCTCTCTCCCTCCCTTTCTTCCTTCCAACCTCCCTCCCTTCCTCCAGCCTTCCCTCCTCTCTTTCTTCCCCCTTTCATTTCTTCAATACACAGCATTTTGACACTGAGGAGAGATGTAAGCACTATTAAGTTAGTGTTAAACTGGCATTATGACCAGGGGACTTGAGAATTTTCAGACACTTCCCCAAATCCTTCATCCCAAAGTGCTTGATAAAATGTGAAGCAAAGTGAAACTATCTTTAGCTCTGGCTCTAGTCCAAAATCCCAATGCTGAAAACTAGCAAGTCGCACCAAATCATTTCTTTTTCCTAATCTTGTTAGGCCTTAATAATTTTAGATCAAAGCAGCAGACTTAGGGCCAGCCCAATTTCGTGAATGGCAAAAACCAATATGTGCATCATAAGAGGTGAGAAAAACTGATCCATCCCATCTCCGCCATGTTTTGAGAGGGAGAACTTGGATGGTGAGCTACCACCACAATGGCTCATTTAAAAATTCACAGCGGAAAAATAATACTTTTCCCCTCAGCACAAAACAAAACCAAAAAGCCCAATCAGTAAATTTACACATGACCAACAAATTCCAGGACTCCTCCTTCCTAAGGATATAGAAAAATGCTTCCATCTTAATTCATTCAGGGAAGGCCTTAAATTCTTCCTAGAAATCAATAGGCTTCTCCATGCCAGGCACCATGCTGGGCTCTGAAGACACAAACAGAAGCAAGATCCTTCCAGATCTCTGTTCTGGAAGAACTCTCAGTCTAATGGAAAAGGCAGACAAGTAAATAATCCCAAATCGAATACATGAGGAGATACAGTAGAAGTGGAGTTGATACTGAGTGAGCGGGCACTTACAGGACCACACAAATTGATGAAATCTCAGAGCCTCCAAACTCTTCCTTGAGCCCTCGATTAATGGCCAGCTGTGCCTTATGGCCCTTGCCTACCCTGGTCCCCCCTCATGTCAGACTTCAAGGTCTAGACGGAACCTCCAGGGCTGTCTTTCAAATACAAATTTGTAAGCATTCTGATTGGTCAATGCTTGGGATGACCCCAGAATGAAAATATGTGCAAAATGCTATAGTAGGATAGTACAGAGAAAATGTTAATCTTACCAAATACATCTATAAATCGCTTCACAAAAGGAGGATGCTTTTAATTAAATCTTGAAGTCTGAGGAAACATTCAGCTGGGCTTCATAGGTAAAGCATACACCCAGTGTCAAGGCAAAGAAGAGAGCCCCATGTATTAAAAATGAAATCAGCCCAATGGTTCTTGGATAAAAATTAAGCAGAAAAAGGTTACAAGAGGGGAAGGATGGTACCAGTTTCTGGGTACATTAAGACAAGGGTCTTGTATGCCTTCCAGGTCTGGGAAGTTTTAATGTTCGTGTAGTAATTGCTCCCACTGTTAGACAAATAATGGGGCGAACATAGGTCTTGTTGCATCTTTTCTTTTTTGAATATTAGGATTCTTTACTGAAATATTTACAAAGAGAAGATAATAGGTGAGTTTGTGGTATGAATTCCAACAGTCAGAAATCTTTCTCCAAATCTTTCCCATAATCTGCTCTGAACTGTTAATAAGCCACCTTTTTCTCAATGTACTTATTAAAGAAATAAAGTAATGGGTGTACTATGTATTATGGCTGTTATTTTATAAAATCACTTTTGTTTTTTACAGTTTTAAAATTTATGTAGGGACTGTAATACAAATGTTAAAGCATGATTCCCTGTTCATCTTGACGATCGTATAGACAGTGGGCATCACAAAAGCGAGGACTCAGTAGTTCATGTAGGTATTGCTCCAACATTTCATAAACAGTAGGTGCTCATCCATTATTCCTATCAATCTTCGTCTTTTTGAGCAATGTGCTTTTCTCCCTCCTGAAGATGGAATTAATGCCCTCCATCCCCTTGGCCATTTTAATCATTCTTTTCTAAAATCAATCCATCTGACCATCATTTTGAGGGGTGGCAGACAAAGCTCCAGAAACTCACCTGCCCCCATATAAAGGACAAAAGTCCATGATCTCTGTCTCTTGGCCAACCATTACCAAACTCCTGTCAAGTTATAGTGAATACTTGGGTGTGCCAGACACCACGAGAAAGATGCTGGCATTCCAAACGTGAAGAGGCTAAAGGTACCGTCCTGACTCTTTGAAACCTCCCTACATGAAGGATATAAGCAAGTGATCCTTGGTTGATTCTGCAATTCTACCATTTCTCTGGATACAAGTTGGTTTTTTTTCCAAGGATATTAACCAGATCATTTTCTCCAGGCTTTGTTTCCCAAAGATCTTCAAGGGTTAATAAGTGATGCATAAGCAAAAGCTTTCACTGACCAATTACATCCCCGGTTATACAGAAGTCTTGGCAGCACTTCTGTAAGCCTTTAATAAATGCCTCACACTGTGGTTCTCAGGCAGGAGAGGGTCTCCCAAATCCAGTTAGCCAGAGGAACTTCGGCTGCAATCATCTCGAGGAGGATGAGTTGTTCTGAGAAATACACTTGGAATCACGGAGGTCAGCTCTGCCTTTGGTAAAGAGAGAGCCCAGCCCCTCATGAGCATAACCTAGTTGTTTTCTCTAATTGCATGTCTTTACATTTATTTACTCTGGAGCCCATTCAATTTAATGGGCCAACCACGCCCAACACAAGGTACATTCCAAAGTGGGTCCCTAAACCCTGCCATTTCTGTAACTAGAAGGGTTTGGTTGTATCATGACTTGAAAGTCCACTGTGAACAAACATGTTTTCTAGATGGCTCGACAAGATAAGTTCCAGCAACTACAGTATCTCTTTGAATAAAGAGGTGTGTGTGTGTGTGTGTGTGTGTGTGTGCACGCGCATGTGTGTGTGTTGGATGCTTTCTTTTACTTCTCAAGTCAGAAAAATTCCTATCTATTCCTACCACTTGTTTCCTCACTATAACATATGACAGATTATGTGCCCTAAACTATTGTACTCTTAGCAAACCTAAGAAAACCTGCTTTTGCGATAATGGAATCTGGAGTTTGCTAAATCTTTAGTTTTGATAAAATTCCACCTTATCAGAATGAAAGTACAATGAGTTGTATAAATCAACATTCAGCAAATGATATTCTGTGCTGACATTTCTGTTCGGGAATTGGTGTTTTATTTAGGTGATGGACATCTGCTGAATTTATTAGAAGCAGTTGACTTGTTTTAAGGGGCTAGCTACTATTCAGTAATACACTGGTTTTCAAGAACAGTTTTAACAGCTTCTTTATATGTTACTTATCTCTTCTGGAAGACAAATGTTTAAAAAAAACTATATGGTGTCATTTCATTTCCACAAAATTATTTAATGAGCATCTGCTATGTGCCCAGAACCCTGCTAGTAGTTTTGTGCCTGAAGGTAATAAAAACACCTCTGTGATGTCTACGTGTATTGAGAGGGCTGCTCAGGCTGACATGTGGCTGAAGAGTGCAGAATCTGAAAAGTTACACAAATTTGGCTGAACAGAAAGAGGTTCCCAATATGCTTTCTCTTCTCTCCGCTTTCCCTTTTCACCACACAAAGCAAAGCAAAGCAAAGCAAATGGTATCAAAACTGTGGCTTATACTTTTGTGGACCCAAAGGAGCTAACAGAAATACACTGGATGAAAATGATGAATGTGTCATTGACAGACTGCAGGACGGATAAGAACAAAGAATTGGTAGGTGATTCTCGATGCCCTGTGATCATGGCGAGGCAGCCTTCTTCACCCAGTTCCTAGTACCAGCTCTTGCAAAGCACCAGAAATCTCCCCCAAGCTTGATTCTCAGGGTGCTATGGTATGTGAGATGGGATGTCTGTAGGGCAGGGGAGAACAAAAGCATCTCTTTTAAGAAAAATGGGCTTTGTTGCAGTGGGAATCGGTAGCTGTCTACATGGATGTGCATCAGCATTACCTGGAAGGCTGGATAACACACAGCTTGCTGGGCAAAGTTTCTGATTCTATAGGTCTGGGGAGAGGCCCCCCAAATTGTATTTCGATAAGATTTCTGGTGCTGCTGATGTTGATTCAAGGACCCTTGTTCTCCGAGGATCTGAAAGGTCTGAGTCACTTAAGTTCCTACAAGGAAAGCTAGTAAGTGAGAATATTTAGGACTGTGATTTCAGAGTGTGGGAAGTCGGTTTGAGTGAATAAAGTTGGTATTTTTTTAGAACTTACTCATAGTGCCATGATTCTTACCTACATTGGCTCATTTAACCACCATACCATTGGCAGGGTATCATTAATTAAGTGTAAAGCAACTCATTGACCAAGAAACAAAAAGAGCTCTTTTACTCTCTGAAAAGTTAAATATCATATACTCACTACTCATTTATGTGAGGAAACTTGATGTTCTCTCTAGTTTTTAACACAGATAAATACCAATGACTTCTTGAGATTCAACTCTCGGATAAGAATAATGAGTTAGCACTTATGACATCTTGGTTGCTGAAATAATGACAGTTAATCTATCTGAAGTTTCCCTACAGAGTCCTACTCAAAGTGGATGTCCTCATTATGACCATCTAAGTTTCCATAAATTTTTGAGTATTTTCTTTCTCTATACTGGAGTCTTCGCATGTGATTAATGCGAACCTCATGCGATTTGTGTGGACTTATTCAACTGTTTCAGTGTAGGTGCTCAATAAATTGTACCGGACAGATTGACACTCCACAGCTTCACGTACACAACATACAGAAAAGTCCACAGGTGACTAATGTAGCCTGAAGATATACCTATGGCTGAAACTTCCTGTTAAAAATCCAACACAGTACCTCCAGGGATTGTGTCACTAATACCTTCACATTAATTATTCCCAAATGAGACGGGCTTCGGGATCCAACTGCCACCTCCATCTAGAAAGCTTTCTTTTGTGAGGAATGGGGCCTGGGGTGGGTGCGGGTTCCTGGACAGAGGATAAGAGAACACACCTCGTTGGGGCAGGGATGGAAAGAGTCCTCCATCAAGAAATGCAACTCGAATGCATAGGTAGCCTAGGTGGAGAATAGGAAACAGGGCTCTGGAGCCAAACCACTTCCCTGCAGAATTCCCTGGCTGCAGGGGTCCAGGGTCAAGTGATGGCCTCATTTTACTTTTGAGTGCTTCATTCTTAGATTGATTGAGCTATGAGCTTGGAAGTTCATAAGCTTCTCTGATTAATACTTAATATCATCTTTTATCAAACCCTCGTCAATTCATGTGATTATCTTGTCAACCTCTCCCTGAGCAAGTACAAACCTGGGGATCCATCCCATCAAGGGGAACCCATTCAATTAAAATGTCACAGCAGTGGCTATTAAGATTACTCATAGAGGCTACTGTTTCTTACCAATTCTGCCTCAGCCCTGCAGTGAAATATACTCAATGCGCCTTCTCGTTTGATCCTAAAACCTCAACATGGGTACAGGTATCTTGATTTAGAGATCAGCACACTCAGACTTGAAGTTTAGTAGGCACACAGGAATGCTAAGGTTCATATACCACCTGTACTTCTGACAAGCTGCTCGGCCTTGGAGTGACCCATAGAGAGGCTAAGCACCTTTTCTTTCATATGTAAAGTGAAATGATAGAGGTCTCCATGTAAAGATTCCATAAGTTATGTAGGTGAAGTGATGCCAAAGTGTCCAGCAAAGAATAAGCCCTGATGCTCAGGTCAGGAAATGCCAATGGCAGGGGAAAACCGAGGCTCAAGCCCGGACCCCGAGTCCACGCTCCCAGTATCCTCACTATCCAGTCTCTGTTTCCCAGCACACCTCCTGGAGTGGCACGATTTCATATTCAGAGGGAATTTTCATCAAGTCTGCTTTCCCCACAAAACACTGAAAGGTTTTAGGAAGGAACAGCAATTAGAAAAGGAAGAGATGAAAAAAATAGAGACCCTGAACCCTCCATTGAAATGATGACCTCAGCCCACACTGGTCGTTGAAAGGATGTGAAGGGCTTCTCCCAAGAGAAATCATGTCTCCTTGTAGAATCCATATCAAGCAAGTCAAAGCTTTAACTTCACGAGCACCCCCCCCACCATAGCCACCTCTACAGTTGAACTCTACCTTTAAATGCCACGAAAACCAGTAGGTGCTCAGACCATAAATTTCACTGAAAAAGAGAGCTCATTTCCATCCTCGACCCCCAGACACCAGGGATTATATCTCAGACTATCAGTCTGTTCTTGAACTCTGCTTTGGAGAAGAAAACCAGTCTGTTTTCGGTGAAGAATCTGCAGATAAGAGGAATCACCTGGTGTGAGGGAGCTTGGAAGCCAGGTAGTAAAATGCCTTGTGAATAACAGGCCGGATTTCTGAGGACAGGACAGAGAGAAAAATATAGGCTGCCTAGAAACTCCTGGATTTCAGATCTAATTATCAGTCTATTCCCAGAGAAAGAAATACATATCGTCTGATTTGGGCTCACAAGCTAATAAATACTTAATGGGCAAATAATGAATCTTGGCATAAATATTTAATGGAGCAATATCAAGGTATACAGGGAGGGGGTGTGCTAGGGGCAGGAGGCTCCAGACAATAAGACAGTTGAGTTGGAACTTGAAGAGAGACAGGTCCAAAAAATATCAATCTCTCTAGGTCTACTTTGAAACCAAGTTGGTTTCTTAAATAAGGGAATAGATAAGCTGCTTTGCAGAATGTGAGCTGCCATGGAAATGACTGGAGGTAGTATGTTTATTATCGCATTCACTATTTGTTTGAAGGACAGCATTAATTTATTTACTTGGAAGATGTAACCCCGGAGGGAGTTAGTACAAGCAAAATAAAAATCATGGTGGGATGAGATGAACATTCCTTTGAGAAGTTACAATTATATTTACAGGTGTATAGACTTGGTAGACTTGGGAAAATAAAGCCTATTCAAACAGTGAAGCACCAGCTGGTATGGTTCTCCGGGAAGTTCTAAGAACAGCTCCCACTTATCTTGAACCCAACATGTATCGCAGATTGTATAAGTCCCAGGACCATGGATAGATGATCCTGATATAAGGATAGATACAGCTATGTAATTACAGAGATCACCTTTGGCCAGTGGAAGTTTTAACTCAGAAGTCGCCATGCGGTGTAGTCACCAATAAGACAGGACCAGAAAAAAGATATGGGAAGTTGAGTGTAAATCAAGAAAAACTTCCAGGAGGAAACAGAGTTCAAGTCATGTTTCAGCCGAAGGCTGATTTGCTGACATCGTAATCACCTATTTATTTGGCTTTTCTCATTCATGGAAAGCCCAAAATGAAAGAGACTCCGGGCACGAGAAGGGACTCCAAGGTGACAGCTGAAAGGGTGTTGAATGTCAGTGTAAGGGATTTCAATTTGAATAAATTACAATTCATGACAATACATGCCTGTGATGGGATATTATGTGCATGCCCTGTGTGTGTGTGCATGCTTGTGCTTGTGCACAGGTGTTTGCACCCTTTTGGAAAGTATATCCTTGCAGTATGCAAAGTGCAGAGCAGGTGGAATGCAGAGCAAAAATGCCTCTTCCGGAAGTTCCTTGAAGAACTTAAATGCAGGAACCAAAAATAGACTTCAGCCTCCTTTGCTCCCTATTCCTTTCCACCATCTGTCAGCTCCACTCCCCTGGGAAGAAGCTTAGGCTGACAGTAGCTGAGTGAGGGAATGGAGGTGTGAGTGGGAGAGTTTTCTTTTTTGCTACCGGGCTGAGTTATTAATTAGCCTTCTGCAAGGTAGGGGAACATTAAGCTTGAGTCTTCTCACTTGACAAATATTTTACCAGACAGGGCTAACAGCATGTCCAAGGTCACCTGGCACCTTCACAATAAAGGCAAAGCTAGCTAGATCCCTGGGATTGTCTGGGATTCTCTCCATAAACTGTATCACAATCCAGTTCTCCTCTCTTAAGGGGAGGGGATGGTATATATTTTGGGGGAGTGAACCAAGCGAGACCCTTGTGGCAGGTTTTCCTAGCTTCTTGGTAAGCCAAGTGCTTCCTAACCTCCCTCCGAATGACGAGCTGCAGTCCTCGCATGAACTCCGCAACAGATGCTGTTTACTTCAAGCAGTACAATTCCTTCCAACCTCTCATGCATAATATCCAGCGGAGCCTTTCATCTCTGGGGCCTTGAGACCCCAGGGAGGTAGGCAGACAGATGGATGTCCTGCTTCATTCTCTGGAGCCCTGTTATCAGCTTTGTAATTTCTTCCACTCAGCCTTGAACTTAAGCTTGAGCTAGAACATGATAGGAGGGAGCTGGAATCAGTTTCAAGGGGAGCCAGAATTTACTCCTTTCTGGACCAGAACCCTAATTCCCTCTTACATACTTCAGAGAATTAACGACATCACCATCAGGGTATGCACCTGGGTTCCAGCTGCTTCCTTCACCTGGTGAAGTTGGACTAGAATTCCCATCTCAAGACTTATCGATACTAACTAGAGTCTAAGAACTTTTCCACAGATAACTACCAGAATAGGACTCCATTTACCCGATCACCCAACAAACACCTATTGAGCAGCTAAGTGTGGACACTGCACAATATAACTGAAACATGAAGAGACAACATGATATCTTTGGCATCCCAGAGGAAATTTGCAAGAAAGAAATCGGTTCTCCTGTTTATAACCATATCTTTCGTAATTTAAGCAAATAACTGACAGAAGATTTCATCTCCACTATAGGAATTCCTCAAATCGGTCCAATCTTCCTCAGCCTACAATATTACATCATGAAAAATCACAGAATATCCTCTTCCGTCTGTTTACTACTTATTTAATGATCAAAGTACAGATGCTAAATATTCCTCCCCTGTTGCTTTTAGGGGTAGGAAAAGGCCCCATGGAGTTTGTCACGTTGGAGAGGCCCAAGACATATCAGTGGACTCCCAGTTTTTGGTATCTTGAATGGCTCTTCATCTGTTGAAGTATCTATACTTTTTTCTTATTTTCACGGAAACAACTTTCTTTCTAACCAAAGTTATAAACAAAACTCCAGTATATGAATTTTACCATGACTTATTTGGGAGAGGGGAGTGGGAACTTCCTGGGCTAGATCTACCAGGGGCCCTCTTGTGGCAACCTTTTTTTTTTTTTTTTTTGGTGCCGGAGATCGAACTCAGGGCCTTGTGCTTGCAAGGCAGGCACTCTAACCACTGAGCTAAATCCTCAGCCCCGGGGTAACTCTTAAGAAACTTCAGGACCTGAGGTTCAAAGTCTGACAATTTCTGATCTGTGATCTGATCTAATTTTATAGAAGCAGCTGTGCCATTTGCCTGGGTATAACCTCTTGCAAATGTCTTCACATCTCTGGGTCTGTAGATCCATCTGTTAAATGTGGATGGGTATATTTACACACAACCTACAGGGCTCCTGTCAAGGGCCCAACGAGGTGCTGAATATCAAAGCACCCTGCGAACCGCTATATATATCTGTTTGGAGCATAATGGTGTTCAACACTAGATTTTTTGTAAATGTGTTAATGAACTTCTCTAGACCAGTTTCTCTGTCTGTAAAACGACAAACACAATGGTACCTATCTCTCAGCCTGTTGAGATGTTTAAGTTAGATAACATGCAGAAGATGTTTCATATAATGACCAGAGCTGTGGATAGTGCTCAAAAAATGTTTCCTTTCAATTTCTTTTCTCTGCTACCCTCATCACCATCATTATCTATAGTCCAATTGTTATTCTTCTTGAGAAAACTAGTGTAGTTCTCCACCTTCACTTTGGATAGGAGTCTGGGATAATGTAGCCCCTGCATGTAATAGAAACAATCTGACTAGAGGAGATATTCACTCTTTGAAGGAATTTACATAAAGTAGGCCTAGCTGAAAGATGAAGAAAGCAGTTCTGTGATATTTGTACGGCACCTGTAACCAGCCACATGAGAAAGTGTTTTTTCTAGATATTTCATTAATGAGCCCTGATGGTTTTGTTTGTTTTAGCGCACAAACACAGAGGCCCCGTGAGAGGTGGAATCTTGCCTGTAGCCCACTTGGCTACAGGAGAGCTCAGGCAACCTGCATCCCAGGCCCTGCTCTCCACCCTCTGCGTCAGACTGCATGCTCCAAACTGCAGCAGCCTTTCTGCACCCCACACAGCCAGAGATCAAATGTGCAGCCATTTGTTCTTCTTCCAAACCCAGAGCACACGAGCAATCGCATGGCTATGTGCTTCGAAACAGAAACAGTCCAATTACTGATCTAATGAGCCAGTTTTCCCCTAGTCTGTCCCACAAAAGCATGTACGGTCCCAGGGCTTGCCCGGCCCCACGCAGATGATAGCGGAGGGATGGAGAATGACCCTTATTCCGCAGTTTGAGCCTGCTTGCAGCACACACTGGAAAATGAAATGACTGATACCATGTAATTAGGCCTTAATTATTTATCATTTTTGGTTAATTACTGCCACTTGCAAGTTAACAGGTTGTGAAACTCTTGGGCTGTGTTTATTAAATGTTAGGCAATCATTAGCAACAAAGTGCCATCTTCCAGTGTTAATGAAATATCTGTAAAAATCCATGACCAGGAGCAATGCAAGACTTGAGGCCACTTGGGAGACAGTTACATGGATTTATGGCTAATTATATATTTGGGAATCAGTACTGCCATGTTTGAGATGACTTGAATAAAATCCTTAAATGCTTCTGTGGACTGTCCTATCATCCCTCTGTACAGAGGAGGTGAACAGAGGGTTTGAGGTGGAAGAAAGAAGTACAAGGAAGAGTCATAAAGTATGACACTTGTCTTCAGATATTCAGATTCTCTTAGGGTTGTGGGGTATACATTTCCACAATCAGAAAGCCATTCGTTGGTGTGTAATGGTGCCCACACTATGCAGAGTCCCTCAGAAATTAAATACTCCAAGAGAAGTTCTTTACATTAAATGAGAAAAAGGGTGACTTTGCAGAAGCACTTAGGAAAAAGATCCAATAATTAATTAAACATGCATTAACAGACTAATGACGTTAGCAATGGACCATAACAATAAAGGACTAGAACAAAGCAGGTGAAATTATAGGCACACCTCAGATTCAATTCTGAAGATCACATTTGGAAAGGAGCACAGAAAGTCTAGAGTCAGTTCTCCAGCAGTGAACTGGATCCATTCCATGACTAGAAAGTCTTTTTAAAGGACAAATCATTGTTTCACCTGGAAAGGCAAAGGCTAGATAACTTGACAAATATTTTCAATGAAAACCTTCACGGGAACTGGAAAGAAACTTATTCTGTGTGTACAGTGGATAGAAGCCTGTTGGTAAGCTTCAACTTTATAATTTTTCAGAAGTAAGAATTGTCCCCAGTTCACTTCCTAGAGACATCCAAGCAGAACCTGGATGCTCACCTGTTAATGATACAGTGCAGGAACTTCTTCACTGGGTGAAAACCTGGAGGAAAAAGATTGAAATGTTTACAGTTTTGTGAATTTGAAGTCATTAACACTTTTATAGCTATCAACTGATCCCATGTCTTTCCTCGGCAGCAGAAGCTGCAGCAGTCAGAAACCCTTAGGGACCTGGTGGTAAAGAGAAGGGTTACTAAAAGATAAAAACAAGTTGAGAAAGTGGAGGTGTAGATAGCTCAAACCAATGCACTTTTGGACATGTTGTATTTATTTGGGAATAATGAGGTTACTGTCTTCTGGCTGTTGAGTGAGAAAAGTCTGGAGTGAGATTTTAGGGTGCCAAACAGAAAAGGAGAAATCTTCAGTCCCAAGATGTCAAGTAATTCATTTGGGACCTTGAGTTATTTTCCTTCTTGAGCCTTAGTTTATCCCACTCTGAAAAGGAGCTAAACTTGGAGGTCCTTCAGGACCCTTTTGTGTGTCCTGCAAAATGGTTTTGGCTCTAATGTGGAAGTAGTTCTGTGACCTCAGCCCACCTACCAGAATATAGAACTACTTAGATTTCTATTCTTCACTTAGGAAACACAGAAAATGATGCCTGTCGCTCAGCCGCCTCTCCAAGATGCCATAAGGAGTAATGAGACCATTTGTCGCTCTGCGAGCTCAGTATTGAATGTTCAATCACCATTGAGAGGTACTTGTATGCAGACATTTCAGGTACATAATATAATATTATAGGCATAGAAAAGCATAAAAAGATTTGCAATTAAGACAAAGAATCAATCAGCCTATCCTTTGTGTTTTAGAAGCTTGGCCCATGTAAGTGGCAAGTGGCTGCATTCAAGGTCATAGAGTATATATTTGTGGATTTATATGTCTAAGGTGAAATAAAACCCTCAATTGAAACAAAAAATTATTGCTATCAGTCACTGATTTCGTCACTATATTGGGATTTGACACTGTGTTTGGGGCCCTGTGATAAGCATCGTGAGGTGCAGTGGGTGGGTAGTTTCTCTCTCTTCAAAGATCTTTTAGTCCAGAGGGAGAGGCTAATGTTGCACAAAAATAGCTTCTGTACATAGAGTCTGGCCATTCAATTCTGGAGCTGCAGAACCCTTTACAGTGTATAGCAGGCACACAGTGCACATACACTACTGTTTTATGACGAGACTCAGTCTTCTGGACACTACAAGAAGAGAGAAGGAAGAAATCGTTGCCAGCTGAGAAGATTGGAGAATGCTTCTTGGAGAAGGTTGACCCCTGAAGCCTTGGAAAGAGATGTAGATGAGACTTTCCAGACAGGGGTAGGACTTTCTGGATGGAAGTCCCTTAAAGCCAGTGGCACAAAGGCAGCACAGTGTAGATCAAGTGCACAGAGCTCTCTGCATCCTTTCTTTTCTTGTTGATTTACCTGGGTTGGGCGGCTCTCGGTGTTCCGGCCTTCAGTTTCCCCTAGCTGTTCTACGCCGCCAAGCCCTGTGGGTTTATCTCCCTGAAGCACAGTTCCAATCATGGTATTACTCTTGTCCTGTGCATACACGGGTCCCCCAGTATCAACCAAGTGAAGTTCAAGACCTACCTCCACGCAACATAAGACTTATCACTGCTCTGTCAACTGGGCCCTACTTAGATTTCTATGTCTAGATTGAGGTGTGTGTGTGTGTGTGTGTGTGTGTGTGTGTGTGTGTGTGTGTATAACTGGGAATTGAACCTTGGGCCTTTGTACTGAGTAATATACTAAGGCCTTATCTATTTATTTTTTATGTTGAAACAAGATCTCATTAAGTTGCTAAATTACTCAGGCTGGGCTGGAATTCAAGATCCTCCTACCTCAGCCTCCCGGACTCCTGAGATTACAGGCCTGCCTACAACACCAAGCCAGGGTGATGGGTTTCTTTTTTCCACAAAGAAATCCTCTTAGTACCTTCAGGTCCACATTTCTATACACACATCAAAGACTCACTTTGCTACCATCTCTTCATGAGGTTTTCAGCTGAACTCCTGCAGACATCATCTGTAGACTCCTCTTCCACTGTCTGCACCACATAAAGCATTGTTTCCCTTTCTAATCAGGTGCATACGTGTGTATGTTTTGCTTCTCCCAACAGCAAGGAAAACTTCTTTTAGGATAGTTTTGCGAGAACTTAGTACAAACCAGGACCCAGCCCAGATGTTCAGTGTGAACAGGTTAGATCTCGCTTGTGTCCCTGTCAAATACTGAGCCTCTGTTCCTCACAGGCTTTCTGTGTCATCTCTTTCCCTGCTGACTGAGGCTAACCGATACAAAGGCTGAGGCCCGGGCTCCTGCGGTCTTCTCAGATTCCTTCTGGGACACCAGACTTAAGACATGCAATGACAGGTGACATCAGAGCCGAGTCTTCTGCCAGGATCCACGAGAAAGATCACCAAAGTCCAGTTGCTGAGATTCCTAGAACTGCCCTGCATTGATCTTTTGTTTTTACCAAATCTTTTATCTGTGATTATGGTGCTTTGCCGGAGTTGTCATGACAAAGTACCACAGACTGGTGACTTTACCAACAGGAATTTATTGTCTCAGAGTTGGGCAAATAAGAAACCTGGATTCCAAGTGAAGACAAGTTGGTTCCTTCCACAGGGAAGGTCTGTTTCAGGCTTCCTTCCTCAGCCTGAAAATGGTAAGCTTTCCTCTGTGTCTATTCACGCCATGTCCCTTTGATGTGGGTCTATCTCTGTGTCCAGATTTCTCCCTATTAGCCACATCAGACCAGCGGCACACTCAGTTCCAGTCTGACCTCAGCTTACAGGTTCTTGTCGTGTCCTCAGCGAATCAGAGAGACCTAGCTTTAGTCAGGGTCTCTACCTTTGTACCAATTAGCCTTACCTAACTGACATCATATTGCGCCAATCTTGTTTCCAAATCAAGCCGACTTCTGAAGTATTGGGGGTTAGAGCTTCGTTGTATGAATATTGGTAGATATGATTCAACCTGTAACAATGATTTTAGCTCTTGGAGACTGTGTGCTATGTTGTTGGCACTCCAATATTTTATCTTTTGTTTCCTTAAAATATTCAGGGCTGAAATGCTTATGACCAGAGAACTTTGACAGATCAAGTGAATACATAAGTTAATAAATGAATAGATGAGTTAGTAAAACTAAAAAAAATGTATAGATAGATGGATAGGTGTGTGATGGGTAGATAAGAGAGTGAATGAATAGATATGGCTACAGTCTGGCCACTCTTGCACTCTCTCCTGCCAGCCGTTACTTCTTCATTAGCTTTCTTTAACTAGAAGGTGTCAGTACTTGGGGTCAGGGCTGGGCAAGTCTGAGATATAGTAGGCCCCCATCCTCACCACACTCTTTTTTTAAAGGTGTCAACCAGGGGATTTATCGTTAGAGCCAATAACAAGGAGGAAGAGACACTGTCTCTTTTACTAAGCCTGTACGGCTTCAGGGAATGAGACAAAACATCAATTACTTAGGAGAAAAGTCACATTTTATTTCGAGCTGAGGAACACGCTTGGGGAGGGGGAGGTCAGAGGGATGAATGTGGATGTGAGCATCTCGTGGTCTCTCTTGGGAACAAGACTTCCCATCAACTAATTTTAACAAATGCCACCAAGTAGTGACATTATCCCCAGAGGCCCCTGTCTGTTCTCTCTTCCTGGCATATTAATTGGAAACTGGAACTGTTGCTTGAAAGAAATTAAAGTCCCCACCTCCACTACTTTGCTCATGGAACACAGAACCCCAGGTAATTTACGGTAACAAAGATGTTTGGGGTCTTCCCATCACTTTCAGCCTCACCCTAGCACACCTCCCCACCAACGGGCGATCTGTGTTCGTGGTATGTGGGAAGACACCTTCTGCAGGGACACACTACATCCCACTCAACAACCTAAGCACAGGTGCTCAGTCTGCATCCCATTGTCACTTTGCTGCAGAAACACGTTCCACAGAGGCAGAACTAGGACACATTTGCTAACGATATGCCCACTTCCGGATACCGCTGGCACCATGACAGACACTTTTTTTCTTCATCTCTTTCTCTTGTTTGTTTCCTTCTACCATTTTTTCATTTCCTTTCCTCTTCCATTCTTATCCTAATAACAGTTCTGAACTGCACTCTATGTATAAGGAATCTAGCTAGGAAATTTAACCTGGCTTCTCTTATTCAAAGAAACCTTAAATTGCTTTCATTAAGCAGATAAGGAACTTGAGCACAATCATGCCTACCTGACTGCTCTATCCAATCTCCTTACAAGTACTTCCTCCCATGACACTCTTCTTTCCTGATATGTTACTGTCTGATATTATCTGTTTTATTTGTTTGCATATTAACTGCCCATATTATTAGAAAGAGGAACTCTCTGGAAGCAGAAACAGAAGGAAACAACTCTACCAACATTTTAATTTCAGACTTCTCACCTCCCAAACCGTAGAAACAATAACTTTCTATATGTTTACTTGTTCATCAATTTCTTGTCAGTTCCCTCCATTACTGTACCTCAACTACCTAGAATCAGGTACAGAGCAAGTCCCTTGTATATAAAGAAATGGTTGTGAGCTTTTATGAGAGGGGAAGACCTCACTGAAGATGTGGAATTTGTTGTATCTGGGCTTTGAAGGATAAATAGGACTAGATTAAACATCCTGTGCACAGAACCAGCTCAACCAAGGTGTGTGAACTGTGATATTCTCCTTTGCTTATGTTCCCACTTTCAGAAAATGCACACACAAGAGGTTTAGAATATTTTCTAAATTATTCAGTTATACATTGGTAACAGTGTACCTGGATGGCTGAAGATAAGTCCATGTTTGTAGCAATGCAATTCATAACAGCTAAATGTTGCATGTGACCTCTATGTCCATCAACGGATGCATGGGTAAAGAAAATGTGATATTTGTACATAATGAAGTACTACTCTGCTATGAAGAAGGATAAATGTGAGTTATTTGTAGGAAAATAGATGCAACTTGAATACATAATGTAAAGTGAAATAAATCAGACACACAAGTTTAAATATCATACAGTTTCTCTTGTATGAGGAAGGCAAAATGTGAAAATAAAAAATAGACAATAGGAAACAAGAAGATAGATTGTCTGTGAATGAGAAAGGAACCAAGAGATATTGGGTGAGAACAGGATATTAAAAAGAATTAAGGTGGGTCATGGACATGTACCATCTGTGTATAAAGAATGTATTCATTATGTACTGCAAACATACTACTAAGATAGTTTAAAGAGTTAAACCTGCTTATTTGAACTGTATCTAGTATACAGGAAATGAGAATATGTTACAATGCAATTAAAAATGCCAGATTCCAATCCTAACTTAGTCATACACAGCTTGCAACCAGATGAGAGATTTAGGTCTTGGAAAGTCTAAACTCCCATCATTTCCACAGATGAGTACAACAGACTCCAAAGGATGTTTGGGCTCCTGTTTTTGTTCCCTTTCCAATGAGGATCTCATTATCCAATATCAGCCAGTATGGTGGTTTAAAATCCTGAATCTGATTATATCACTCCCTTTTCAAATTCTTCTGAGGCTCTGCCATCCCCTTTGAGCATAACCCAGAGCCCCCACTTGGCCTTCAGGACTCTACGTGGTCTGATCTCTTCTACAGTGTCTCTTCCCATTCTTAGACCATGTCAATCACATTCCCACAGGAGGACATTCAAATCTACAGTTTGCTCAGCCTGGAAACTTTTCTATTAGGTATATACATGGCTTATCTTTTGTCTTCTCTGTTTAAATGTTACATCATCAGCGAAGCAATCTCTTCTCATTCTATTTAAAATAGCACCATCTAGTTTAATATCCTAGCACCATACACTGCGATTTCCATTGTACTTATATATCTGATATTATGTTATATATTTACTTGTTTATCCATTTCCTGTCTAACTCCCTCGCTAAAGTGTATGCCCCCTGCAGAGAATTCTCTTTATTTTACTTCTGTTTAGAAGAGTTTCTGCCACAAAGTGCGTACTCAATAAATAAATGTCAAATGAATGAGGAAAAAACCCTCTTCTATTTTTTGTCATGTTAGAATAAACTTGCCCTCTCAGTTAACCAGTACTCCAGTTAGAAAGACTTAGGTACTCTATGTCACAATTCGGTCACCTGTGTACTTTGTCAGCCATCTCATACATCTGTTTATTCATCTGTTAAATGACTATGATGTCCTTATCCTGCTTTCCAGGAGAAGCTACTTGTAAGCATAAAAAGAAAGTTCCTTGTGAAATAAACAAATCAAATGGTTACATAAGAACTTAAGGAAATGATGAAGGGAGTAGTTTTAACTGATTAGCTGGTGCAGTGATTGCATTCAAACCCTCAGGGAAAAGGATCCTCTACATTTCTCGTCCAAAGCACTCCTAGCTCCTGAGACTGCAGTGCATCTATCAAGGAACCTCGGATAGAACTGCTAACTAGGACGCTGCCTGTGGAAACCAGAATAAATCCAATTTGAATGAGACATATAACACATTTTGAGAAACATCTCAAGAATAGTTTTCAAGTGGGATGATGACCAGCTGTTCTCTCTCTACCCAGAAAAGGGGAGCAGTACCAGAGGGACGTAAGGACTGGGTTTGGGGGGATTATACTAGTTCTCAGGACTGCAGCTTTTGTGGTAGGAGGGACAGAAGAAAGAACGGGACGTGGGCTTCGCACAAGGTGCGCTCTGTACTCACCATTACGAAAAACAGCCCGGCAGTCATCCCTCCACTTAAAAACCTTCTGTGGGCCCTTATTACCCTTGGTATAGATCGCGAATGCATTCACTTGATTTTAGAGCCGCTCCATTACCTGGCTCCTAGAATGCTCTTCAACCTTATTTAATACCATTTCTTGAACCACATTGTACTGTCCAGTATTGCAAATCTCTTTATATTTCACACACACACATACACTCACACACACCCCAAATACACGTACCCTTCATCGCTTCATTCCTCTCTTCACTTTTGTGATTCCTCCTTCACAGAACAACTTCTACCTCCTCGTCACCTGAATAACTTCTTGTCCCTTATGACTCAGTTCTGCCTTCATTTTCCAGCAAGGTTTTTAGCAGATACAAACTCCCACACACAAAATGGCGCGTGCCTTATGATATCCTAGGTACAACTCATAATTGTCACGCATGTATTATATCTTAATAAGCCTTTAAGAGTACACATCTCCTTCTCAAGGATATATGACCAAAAGTGGGTATCTTTGGGTTTTGAATGGACTGGAGATGCTATGTGTGTGGCGAGGCATCACTGAAAAAGCTGACTCTTGATTAATGTGAGAAAGGATCATTCTTTCCAGTCATTCCAGCCTGGAGAATTTCATAGCTAGGAGTTGTTTAGTTCACCAAGCTCTGGGACAGGGGTAAACACAGGGCCTGATATCATCCTGTGATTTAGAAACATTTGACTGTAACTTCAGAGGTTGTCTCTCTTTCCAGGTCTTCTATGCAACATGAAAAGCTAGGAGAACAGATATCAACAGTGAAAAATGCATCCAGGTAGACAGTGCACAGTACTCAAATGCCACAACGCTGTCTGAAGCCAAGACGAAGTAGAAGGACTGTGGTGCTGAGACATGTTAGTGGGTCCATACTCAGAGAACAACCAGATGACTAGAAAGCGGGAGGCCCATCCAGGAGAAGACAAGTTTATACTAGAAGCCAAGCACAATCATTGCAAACCTGGGTCTAGGAAGATTATCACAAAAATGATACATGACCTTATAAGGAGATTTAGGTTACAGGAATAAAAACTGTGGATATGGATTGACACGTAAACTTCTGTAGGAACCAGGCTGTACTGCACACTTCCAAGTAAAGAACACATCACTGTTCGTGATGTTGAATCGTCACCCTGAGCTGGAACACAACCTCCTCATTCTGTTCCACCCCCTCGCTGAGAAGTTGCCTGGTACATGCTAGCCCTCATTCAACCAGGCCCTATCATGGCAATTACGACAGTGTATTATAATTATCCCATTTATATTCTGTCTCTCCTGGTGGATGTGCTCCCTAAAGCAGAGGACGTGACTTATCATACTTGCTTTGCTAGAATAGCACCGAAACCATCCATACATGTGTCAAATAAATATTTTAGGCACCTTCTATGTACAGATTTGATATTCAAGCTAAGAATACCAGGAAAAATAAAATATAATTATGATTCTCCAGAATCTTACAATCTAATAGGAGACAAAAACAAGCAAACAGATTTCACAGCATTGTATAGTTAAATGCTATGACAAAGAAAAGTATCTGGGACACTGAGAAGAAGCTGCTGACCCAGACTCAGAAAAAGCTTTGTAGAATATTTGTCATATAATTTGAAACAAAAGTGTAGGAATCAGCCACAAACGTGGTGAGATGGGGGAAAGGCGTGGGAAGAACAAACAATGGCAGATGCACAAGATCATAGGCAGGAAAATACAGGACCAGAGGGTGGTCCACAGAAGACTGTAGAGGAGGCAATGTAGGCATGACTGGAAAGATGGTAAAATACAAAATTTTAATTTTATTCTATGGACAATTGAAAGAAACCTGATGTGTTTTTACAGGACAATACATGAGTAGACTAGATATTTAAGAATCCTATGGTACGTGTTCAAGTAATATTTACTGAATGTAAGAATGAATAAATGAACAAGTTAATCTCTAAAATGAGAGACTCCAAGAGTACTTTTTCCTAATACCTTGTGTTTGATGCTGTTAACTACTTGCCAGGACAGGAGTTTCAGAGAGGATAGATGATGCAGTTTAAGCTCTGAAAGGTGCACATGACTGGACCATCGTTCAGGGCCTCTTAGCTACAGGTCAACCTAGAGCCTAGAGGAAAAATTAAAAGGCCTCAGGAGCCACCTTACAACTCAAGCTTCATGCAGCAGTATACTAGACACAGAGCGCACAAAGACGGTTAAGAGAAAAAGAAGAAGGGGAGAGAGGAGAAGGAAGAGGAAGAGGAGGAGAAGGAGGAAGAGGTAGTAGATGATTGGGATGTAGGACCCCTGTGGGATAGGAATCAGAAAGTTCTTGAACCTATTCCAAACCTCCAACACGGTGACCCTAAAGAAAAAATACACTCTGTTAGCGTCTGTAAAGTAGTTCTACCATGTAGAATAGGTCTAGGAATAGCAGAGGACAGCTTTAAATTTAAATAATTCCTGGTCGTTTCAAATATTCAAGTTCCTGTGTTAGGTGTCACAGAGGGAAAAATAAATAAGAAGTGACAATTTAAGGAGTTTGCAGTCCCATAATAGGAGACTTTTAAGAAACACAACTGCACCACTCAAAGTCCAGGTTGAATAGGATAAGAGGGGAAAATAGTAATAAGGCATAACTTTCCATTAGAGAGCAAAAAGAGCATTTTATTGTGAAGACATGACATTTTCCTGAGTCTTTTGTGCAGGATTTTGATAGACTGAGATGGTGGGCAATTTGGGTTGAGGAAAGTAGGTTTGCAGAAGCACAAGATAGAAAGGACAAAATACACCTTAGTGTAGGAAAGAGGTTGGATTTGACCATAAGGTAGGGGTAAGGATTGGAATTAAAAGCCAGTGCGCTTGGGAAGAAAGCTTATAGTCCGACCTACATGTCCTTCAGGCTCAAGCTTAGTGGTGTGAATTTTATACATTGGAAGGTTGGGAAAGCATTGGAGGTGTTGAGCATGTTATTAGCATGGTTAGAGGATAGGATGATGAAAACACACATCTCTGGAAGGTTAATATCCATAACTCTGAGAAAGGAAGTGTCTGGGCTCTTTGGTTCCATCCTCATTTTGTGAAGAGAGACTCGTCTTGGAGGAGGCATGCAGAGAACAAGGTCCATTCCCTGCTCTATCCAGGTACCATGGGACCCCGCGGAGTCTCACTTTATTATAGTGCGGCTGAAGCACCAAAGGAACCATCATCATCTGCTAATGGGTCTGGTTGCATCTGGAGCCGCCCATCAAGCAAATCAATGAGCAGCTTCAGGAAGGCTTCTGGCCCTTCTGCCTTCCACATTTGCACAACAGAACCACAGTGGTGGCAACCAGAAGCCCAGGAGGCCAAAGGGAAGAAAGAAGAGGTCGCCAGGGGGACATCCTGCAGAGTTTGTGAAGTGGCAAGCTTTCTGTAAACTGAGAAGAAGAGGGAAGAGGTGTGTGTGTATCCCTTAGTCCCCACTCAGGAGAAACCATACACATTATGGGTAGGACCATGAGTCTTTATTGGACTCAAGTGAGCTGAAATTTCAGCTGGGAATGTTTTCTCCAGAACCAAGAGCCAGCCCGGGTGCTGCTTACCATTCTCACTGCTCTGACTCCACTTCATTCTCTGGAGACTCAAGGGACAAATTACAAATAGATGATGAATTATCTCTTACCCTGGGAATCATTCAGTCTGGCCATCATTACCCACACAGATTGTTTCCTCTGAGGCCTCAAATGGGATACAAATTCAGGAATGCAAAGCAGTCCCATCCTTTAAAGGAAATATCTTCCAGTCTGACTAAATTTCTACTGTATTTCAATTAATAGTTTCATATTTGGGCACCTATTATACGATAGGCTTCAAGCTAGATGTCTTCACATGCCTTCTCTCACATACAGGAAGGTAACGAAACATAAGTAAATTAGAAAAAGATCTGGAGATCTCAGTGAATCCCAAGCTGAACGCAAATAGAGTGAAGTAAATTAGAAAAAGATCTGCAGATCTCAGGGAATCCCAAGCTGAACTCATAGAGAATGAATTTTAGGATATATTATTAGAAAAGATCGTAAAGTAGATTGAAAGTAAATTTTCATGATAGCAGACTGCGTTAGAGGATTTAATTCTGTTTCTCTATTTTAATACGGTGCATAAATCTATTTTTAGTTACATAGCACAAAACTCTAGACTCCTTTATTCTAAAGATAAAAGAAACTGGTGATTTTACTGGAACAAAGAAAAGTCTTAAGCTGAAAATTTTGTCCAGTATACAATGATACATTTTCCAGTGATGGGATATAAAGTAAATAAAAAACACCCACAACTTCTGTTTTTCACGCCTCCCGTAAAAATTCTCTACTCGCCCAGTGAGTCAAACCAGTGACCCCACAGATCCCATAAGGCCTTCAATCCATGTCAGTTTCCTTATGTGTGATAGTGAATTGCAGTTGAAACTTTCTGTGTTGGAATTTTCTGTGTTTAAGAATAATTTGAAGGTTTTATTTTTATTTTTGTTTTTGTGCATTTTTTAAGACAGGGATTCACCCTATAGCCCAAACCAGACTGGAATTAACTCACAGGCCTCCTGCCTCAGCCTCCCAAGTGCTGGGACTATAGATACGTACCACAACACCCAGCTAGGAATTTGTAAGACACACACGTCTGGGACCCAGCTCCAGAAGTTACAGATTGCAGAATGTTGTTAGTGAAGTTCCCGGGACCCTGACTACCAACCCACAGCTACCCAGTTGTATGTCGTAGCTCTGTTTCCAGGGCACAGCCCAAAGCCTCCTCTATCCTTTTCCTTCTCATTTCTCTAAACAAGGCTGCTTCGAAACCGAAATCAGCTCCTAGAAATCAAGCCAGGGAATAACCTGACTATTTCTTGCCGAGAAGTAATAATTATAGCCCTGGAAGGATGCAATCTGCACACATTATTGCAAGTTATGCCAACAGAATGTCAACATTTGTGTCAGGAGGAATCTTGAGCAGCAATTACTCCAGGTCCTGGCCTGGCATTCTGAGACAGAGCTGGCGGTGCTAATTGCAGAGGAGGTGAACTGGCAGGAGGGCAGGTCACAAGAGCGAGACAGAAAGGAAACGCAGCCCTGAAGGTCAGTGTGCGGTGGGGACACAGATGAACTTGGGGCTGGATACGTGGTGGGATGGAGCTGTCTTTCACTGTAGTGACAAGGTAGGGGGTGGCTATTCACAGGCGGTTTTAAGGTTGTACTTTCTGTAAGATGCTGCCAGCATTTGAGATTGTAATTTCTCCTTTCAAGGAGGTGGAGCAAAGTGATAAATACCATCAGTACGTGCATTTACGCATTCTCCTATTTAGTGAGCACCTACATAAACAAAACACTATGCCAAGAGCTGGACATCATTCAGAAATGAAGTAGGTTCGATCCCTGCCCTGAACAAATTCAGAGTCAAGTATGGGAACAGACCCATAAATGAATCATTACAGCATGACATGCTAAGTGTTCAAGCAGATAAATTTACAAAATGCCTGAGAAAGTGGAGAGAATAGTAAACAGGGGTAGGGAAAAAAAGAGTGTTAACTTTTCTGTCACTGAGACATTATATCCAACACCTACAATTTAAGGGAGAGGCTAATTTGTCTCAAGGTTTCAGGGGATTCAGTCCATTGTCAGCTAGCTGGAAGAAAGAAACATCATGATGGATGAGGATACTGGTGCAAAGATACTTAATTCATGGTAGCCACAAGTAGAGCAGGGAAACAATGTCAGAGAGGAAAGGGCCAACAGCCCATAGGTCATAGTTCCCAAGGTCACATATCCATAAGCCAGCCAGACACACCCAAATGTGTGTTCTACTAATCTACTGGAAAGCTCTCGATCCAATCAAGTTTGCTTATCCTGATTAATTGTCACAAAGGGTAACATTTCATTCAGGAGTTGAAATTTGAGCTGTGATTTAAAGGATGAATGAATGGAAATTAATCAGTGGCAGAATTCTTAGGTGGAGAGAGGGATTTGTATTTACAGGGTAAATAAAAACAGAAACTTCACCAATTCTAATAACTAGTAAGGACTACATGTAACATTAAACAGTAGGCTATAAAAATATAGAAATATACATTCTGTAAATTGACATATTGAAGAAAGAAAGATAATTAAAGAATTGAAATGTAGTCCTTCCTCTTTATCCTGTGGGGAAAGAGATTAGCAATTATTGATCAATTCTAAGTTTTGGACATGTTATATATAATATCTCCCCTAATATCCAATCTTATGTTGTCATTTTACTGTTGGAGAAACTATGTGGAAAAGGTTAAAAACTGCTCAAAAAAGGAAACAAAACAAAACAACAACAACAACAAAATCTTTGCTCGAAGTTGTACAGTAAGGGACTCCCACCAAATGCAAAGCTTTTGGATTCCAAAGCCCATTTTCCAGGTATATCATGCAGCTTCCAAGAAAAATCATTTGGAAAGGAAATTGTTACCTTATTTGGAAATGAAATGGCTAAAACGATATGAGGTTTTCACTTTTCTCCTAAAATACCACTAACCTGAGGGAGAAAAAAATCTACTCCTGAAGATTGGGGGAGGGAGTAATGAACAATCTGTCCTGCCACAAAGGACATATCTGTGAAATTATATGTTTTATCTAAATCAAAAGTTCTTAAAACCCTTGCAGTCTTCTCTAGACTCTAACTGTATTTGAATATGCAAATATTAAATTGCACCAAAGTTAAATTGCTTTTTAAATTTTTTCTAAGTACTAAGTAACTTAAAGCTTCCAGGTACAGTGGCCAGGATCTAGAAAGGTGGGGAGGAGCAGCCAGCAGGCCCATTTCTTCTAGAGCTCATGTTCTAGACAGCCTCATGTGTTTATCTGCTCTGTAATGGCAAATTTGTTTGGGATAATTATGTAAGACCTCATCACAATAGCCTCTCATAAAGGAAATTCATAAATCCATAGACCAGCGTGAATCAGAGGATAAGAGTCCAGAATGGCCTCAAGAGGGAGGGCTTTAAAAATACAAAACCTTCCCAGGGCTCACTGAAGCTCCCAGGGGCCAAATAGAAGATAAACATTCTCTGGCTCCACTCGTGCCCTGGAGCACCTCATGGATTCCTGCTGGTCCTGCTGGGAGCTCATCTCCCAGGTGGAGGATCACAACCCCAGATAGTCATCAAAGTTCCTTGCAGTGTTTTGAAGCTGTTCATTTTCCAACATCCCTAAGCTACAACAGTCTTGATCCTCAGGGGGCAGTTACAGTTAAGCTCACTGGGATGAAGAGGTGTGAAAAAGGAGACAAGCAGTTTCTTCACCAACTCTCTGAATGACCTTGGAGCTCAGAATTTCAGCTTCTTCCCTGAAAAGGGAAAGAATCAACCCACATGATCTTGAAAACTCCTTTGCAGTTTTAGAAATGATCAGACATCAAACCTACCCAGTGAGCTATGATTTTCTGCTGGAAAGGTAGATTTTTGTGCAGGTAGGAACCTTGCAGAGGCTGAAACGATTTCACCTGGGTGGCTATGCCTGCCAGAGTCTGTACATGTCTCAGATCCTGGACTGTGTGCAGTTTGGGGAAGAGACTCCCAAACAGCAGGACACGAGCGGATCCACAGGACAAACAATCATGTCCTTGAACTCAGTGGGAAGAGGAAGAATGGAGACTTAATTAATGAGCGATCAGCTCTGATGAGCACAGGAGCTAACAGAACAATTGCCGCATCTTGGCTGGACATGTTTGTCCTGGGCAGGGGCCAGCAGCCCCTGAACCAGGCAGTAGATGGTTGCAATGCTATGTGCTACTGCCTCGCTTACACTTCTGGATTAGTTTGTGTCTCTTGAACTTGGGTCCTTTTTTCCCCAGGATGCGCATCTCGCTCCTTCAAAGGCAGGTGCAAGTGGTGAGAAAAGGCTTTTTCATGATCGGTAGCTGACTCAAGTAGGGTGAGGATGTTGACTTAGAAAATTACTGTTTTCCTCGAGTCTAAATAAATCCAGTACCAGACCCTGGACTTTCACGTTTAGAGAATTTAATTTAGAGCAACTGATTTATCCATTGTGGACAGGTGGACTCTATAAAGAACTTTTCAGACAGGATTTATGGCAGATTCTGCCCCCCAATATGATTTTAAAAAAAAAAATCCACAGTAACTGACAGACTTCCTTGATCTTTGCGGGACCCATTCCCCATCAGAGAGCACTCAGGTCAAGTGATAAAAGGGTGGAAATTAACATTCTAACTGGGTATGAGTCTGGTGTCACTGACAATGAAAAGAAAGGAAGGGGTAGCAAGCAGCAGCCATCCCCACAAGGGACCAAAAACTTCCCTCCGCAGGCAGCTTGCTGTTTGGCTTTAATCATTTGCGTTTCTTCCTTGAATCATAGCCAGGGGCTTTGGAAAGAGAAGAAAAATGAGAAGTACAAGATCATTTCAAGCTCCCCACCAATTTATTTCTCTATGAATTAGGTGGGGTTCAATGTAAAAAAAAAAAAGTTTGAATGGAAGGGTTACAAAGAAGTCCTGTTGTCCACGATAATGTGAAGATAGAGACTATACTAGACAGAGGCGTTCTAATGACTACGGGAAGCCAGGCAGTTAGAAAGATCACCTATAGCAGTGGTTAGCAAACTTTTTCTATAAAGTTCCACCTGGTAAATATCTTGGGCTTTGGAGCCCAAATAGCCTTTGTTACATGTACTCAATTCTGCCATTGCCATGTCAAAGCAGCTATAGCCAACACACAAGCCAATGCACACAGCCGTGTTTAATACTTTAGTTATACAAGCAGGCGGCATCCAGATTTGCCCTACAGCCACAGAGTACTGATCCCTGTCTGAAGTGTGTGATGATTCCTTATTTCCCTCCTTTTAGGCTAGGCTGTTGTACCATGTTAAGGCCATCACACTATCCAATATGTAGCTCTCTAAAAGAGATTTCCAAAAGAAGCAGTACAAAAAGAGAGAGAGAGAGAGAGGGAGAGAGCTGTAACCATTCACTGATCATTTATTATGTGCTAGTCCTGGCAAATTGCATACATTATCTCTAACATCTATCACCCTACGAGTAAAGGATGTATTATTTTCACTGTTGGTTATTATCTGGCTTTCCTTTATTTCCAGTAATCAAGAAGCCCCCATCCCACCATGTGCCAGGTTAGGAGAGGCCATGTGATTTGTTTTGTCCCATAGATGTGAACACACATCTACGTCTCATTCCCGGAAGGTGATTTTTTGTCAGAATGACAAACTTTCCATAGCCAGCTGTGGGAGCACACACTAACAAGGAAGCACTCTGGAATACAGAGTCATACATAGAGGATTCTACTCTGGAGAGCTCTTCGAAGTCTGTAGTACACTCTGAATGAACAATACTTAATTTTCATTATATGATGTCATTGAGAGTCTGGGTGGTTTTTTGCTGTTGTTACTGCAATATAACTTAACCTGACATCACTGATGAGAAAATGGAATCTCAGTGGGGGATGAGGAATTCATCAAGGATGTAAATATAGCAAATAAGAGACCAAGGCAGGACTTAAACCTGAATCTTTTTGACTCCAAAATTCAGTTTATCTTGTAGTCTGAAATTGAATGTATAAAAAATGTTGTGTCTATCCCAAGAAAAAGTACCAAAGTAATCTTTTTCAAAAGTAGTCTACAGTTACTTTGAAGAAAAATACTAATCCTTAACATCTTCCTTGGGATCCTGTATTATGTTTTCTCCACATATCTTTCCACCTTCCCTCATCTTGTCCCATTTGGCTTCTCTCTTGCCCATTTCTAATCGCCCGACTCTTGTTTCAGTTTCTGGAACTTTCATACTCCTTCTTCTTCATCGGTGACCTAAGAAATACAGTTCCCTTCCAACTCCGGGGGTGTTGTAACCTCCAATTTCTTCAGTTGCCTTCCTTCATACCTTGGGTCTCATCTTCCGTGTTTCTTTTTCTGGAAATGCTTTTGCCACCCCTACTTCACATACACCTTCACTATTTCTATCCCCTTCTTCATTCCTTCTCAGTCTTCATTTCAACTTGGATTTGTGTGTACATTTGGTGATGTGCTTATTACCTATCTTTCCAAGGAGAATCAGAACTTTGCCAAATTGCTTTAGCACTAGATGCCAAACTCTGGTACAGTGCCCAGTGCAAAATAACTTCTTATTTATTGACTGAGTGAAGGTTTGCATACAACTTTATAATGACTTTGGATACAGATAACCAGAACACTTATGGGCTCAGAGAATTAGCTGTTCCGCTTGCTGTGTGATTTTGAACAAGTCTGCTGGTGCCAATATGTAGTGATTTATTCATACTATAATTGAAATAACTTGTCTGATGAGTTAGACATTCTCATGGCCTGGCCTCTATCCCCAGAATCAGGATGCAGGTTTTCGTGTAGAAAAACCAAGCATGTAGGATATAGCCAGCATTACTCTGAGGTGAATAAATAATTAAAGCTTTGCTTCTGTGATAAATAACACCACAATTGTATTCATTCAATATCTATTAAAGGCACCACTAACCATTCATTGATTTTTAAAAAGACCATACTAATTGAATAAAAGCTACACCAAGGAAAGCAGCAAGTCACGGCAGAAAGAAATCCAGACTTCGAAGGGGTGTCTGTCACTCTGCAGAGATGTGACCAGGGAAGAAATTTGAGAGCTTTGTCCATCTGGTGCATATGTGTGTTCACGGTGCATGCATGTGCGCACGTGTGTTTTTATCTGCAAAATGGAGGTAACATCCTTTCGCCTCACAAATTTATAAACAGAAAGTATAAGTGAAAGTGCTAGGTAATCAGCAAATTTCTTGAGAGAGGAATCATCGCTCAGGGGACTGCTCCTGGATTTTGCAATCTGCATATTTCAAATGAAAAAAAAAAATCAACTACATCACTGACTAGCTGCACAATGTGGAATTAAATTATCTGTCTTCTCTAAGCCTCGTTTTCCTTATCTGTAAAATAGGAATGATGGCTACTTTTCATGCCGCTCTCACAAAACTTGAAGATGATGGATAGAAGATATGTGGCCATGATAGGACATTTGTTAGGACCTGTCATTGTAATGCAAGCAACTCAGTAACAGGAGCTGCTAAGTAAGGTGGTATGAATAGCTTCAGGGGGTGGATTCCTCGGGTCCTGTGAGGAGCCCCCCATGGGGGTGCCTTGGAGGGCTGTTTGTAGCTCATCTTTTCAGCAGTGCCTCTTTTGCCCCTGCATCTGAGTTGCTCCAGGGTCTCAGGGAGTCAGGGATGTTTATTCTTTCTGAGCCTCTCTTCCAGGTCTCCAGGGCAGCAGCAGGGCAGCAGTGTGGAGAGCTGGACGGCGTCTTCTATACGCCCCCCACCCCGTTCCTTCGGCCTGAGCACTGTTATGTAAATAAAACTTTAATTACTGTAATCAGCTCCCCCCCGCAAAACATAAAAATAAAAAATAAAGGCTTCAGATTCAGAGTTGCTCAAGATTTGAGTACAAGCTGTGGCACTTGCTAGCTGTGTGTCTTTAGCACATTGTATCACCATTTGGAACACTTTCCCACTACATTAAAGCATGTGAAGATTCGAGGAGAGAATGAATGTGGAGCATCAGGCAAAGGACCTGGCATCTGGAAATTTCATTGTGTATCCGGTTCTTCAATCATCACAGCAACCCACTTGGGGGATCTCTCACCCTATTTTACGGACTATGAAACAAGCTCAGCAAGACTGTAAAGCCCTTTGCCATGGTTAGGCCAGGTTCTAATCTGTGAAGTCAAGATCCAATGTACTTACAAGTAGCGGGGCTGGGGAGGACAAGGACAGAGAGCATTGACCACAAGAGAAACATGAGTCGTGGCACAATTTATAATAACCTCCGCTCTTGGAGAGTCATCTCGGTATCAGCCACTGAATTAGGTGCCCCACGTAATAGCCCCGTTGCATTCTCCCAACCATCCTATGAGAATCTAAGGGTCCAAGAGCTTAAGTCAGGACTTCTCAAATGGAAATGTGCAAATAAAAGGCCTGAGAGTTGTCTTAAAATGCAATAAGTCTGAGCAACACATGAGACTCAAAACCTCTAATATCCAGATGGTGCTGATGACCTGGGGACATTTTGAGTAACAAGGGCTTGAATGATTTGTCCAAACTCACTAAGAAGCAGAGACAGGATTTGAACCCAGGTCTCTACCCTAATAACAGGGGTAGATTTTACCAAGGAGGTAGCACTGAAGAAGACCCTTAAAGGATTCCTTGAAAAGACCCCCACACACAAGTCTGTTTCATGGGTAAACAAGATTCATTTTCAATAAAGAGCACCCATTTACTTTCCAACCATGTACTCAATTTCTTAAAAGATATTGGTTTATGTAAGTAGAGGAACTGTCTCTCTGGCTCCCTTCTTTACAAATTTGCTTAGCAAATCTTTTACTCACACAGAGTGTAAGGAAATTACAAATTCTGAGGTGCCAAAGTAAAAAATTAGGAAATTTTACCACATTGATTGCAAGCTTGTTTTAACGCTGATTTTGTTTGAACACTGCCCTAGTTTGGATTTGCAGGTGAGACCTAAAGGTCCAAATTAAAAGGTGAAATCCTAACTTCACAAGGGCAGGTGACTATATCCTCAGTTAAAATCAGGATGAACATCACACACAGAGTGAACCTCAGTCAGCCTACAGCACTTGTGATTTTGTGTCCAGCAGACCTGCTACATCTAGTTTTAAAGTAAGAGAATGTTAAAGAATGGGATTTAAAAAATAGGTCACCCATAAGATATAGATGGTAAGATCTAGAGCATACACTAAAGAAATCACCAAACTAGACAGTAAAATAGAAGTATTAAAGGAATTAATATAGTACACTGGAAAACATTCACACCGTACAGAAGAAAGTATTAGAGGAGAATCAAGGAACAAAAGAGGTATAAAACAGGACATTGACCTAACTATGGCAGCTCCTGTGTGAGGCTGATTTTGCTGTGATCAGGCTGAAAACATTGTCTTATTTTGTTTTGTTTTGACTTTTTTTTTTACTTTTAAAGAAAGATCTTAGCATGCGTGGGAAGAGTGAACATAATACATAATATGTATTCTGTATTAAGTGTTCTGAAAATTAGGCGTACTCAAATATTCAACATTATCCCAATGGATATTAACCAATCCAGCAATATAAGAAAAGTAAATAAAACCCAGTGTTGGAAAGAAGCCGACAAAGTAGTGACAAGGAGAATAGGTAATCTCGAGGTAAAACAAGTGGATGACGAAGTCACACTTGGGTTAAAACTTGGCTTTCCCACTTGCTACCAAAAAAAAAAAAAAAATCTCTGCACAAGGTTCTTCATTAGGACTGTCAATTGTTTTGCTAATAAAACGAAAAATTTTTTAGGGCAATGGTAATAATCATACCTGCTCATAGTACTGGTGTGACGATTAAATGAGATAAGATCTACCAAACTCATCAAACATGTGAGTTTTGTGTTCTTGTTCATTAATACTCAAATAATATGATTTTCATAATATACACAAAAATTCAAAAGATTCAGTTGGTCAGCCACTAAACAAAGCAGCCTTGACAATTTTCTGATGCATAAAGAGGTCATGATTATTCTTGCGATAATCATGGAAATCATATAACAAAGAGACAAAAGAAATCAAGTTGTCTATACTGAAAATAAGCTGGAAGAAAAGAATGTAATTCTGAATACTCAGAGAGTGTGTTAAGCTTGGACACTGGGAGAGAGTCAAAGCTGAGGGAAGACAGAGAACCCTGGATGGGCTCAAATTCCACCTCTGAGATCTCCATGCCCATGAGCAAAGCCCACAGGCTCCTGAGCAGTCAACAACAGGAAATTGTTCTCCCCACTCACAGCGCAGGGACTGTAGCCGAAAATACCCATCTGATCCCACTGTATTCACTGTCCCCACAACCTCAGCTGTCTGTCTTGCACTCGCTTTCTTCTCCCCTAAAAGAAATACTTTTCTCTTTCACTCTGGCAAACCCCTCCTTATCTCTCAAGATCTCTTTCCTCTGCAGAGCTTTCCCTGGCTTCCCCATGCAGAGTCAAAAGCACCCTGCCTTGTCCTTTGTCCTTGTTAAATTTGTATTTAGCCAGAAGAGAAATTAGAGACTGAAAAACTCAAATAGACATTTCTATTCACCAACTAATTGTTCGATTTACTCCCTGACTTTCTTGCTGCAGATTAAACCACAGCGATCCAGAATGCATCTCCTAATTCTCCCAGAGAAGGCATAAGAATTTGGGTTGCGGCCAAACTTTCAACACCCTCCACAGGAGATTCCCCCCACCACCACTCCGAACTCTTTCTGCAACCAACTCCCAGATGAGGATTTGCAGAATGTTCTTAGCTTCATGGGAACTCAAGGGGAAAAATCTTCAGAGAGGAGATGAGGTAAACACAGAAATAGAGACACAATGTTGTCTTCGATCCTGTTTCCCTAGGAATTTGGACTCAGAGCAGATGTTTGCAAAGCAATGTTCCACTACGAGAGCAAGAAAAGGATGAACTATTCCTGGGCAATCCAAGGAAGATATGAGATGCCCAGGGACAGACGTGCTCAGTTTGTTCTAAGGCAGTAAATGCTCGGACTGTGTTTAGCATATCCCAAATAAAAGCTGCTTGGGCTTCAGCAGAAAAAAAGCTGAAAACAGTGAAAGATAATGATGTTTTCTCCACAAAAAGCTACTATCACTTTGCCCTTTAGGTGAAATGACTGATCTACAAAGATATAGATCTCAAAATTCAGCTATTCAAAAATCTCTTTTGTCCTACTGAAAAAACCAAATAACCCTAGAATGTCTGTACTGCAATATAACACTGGACCTCAGAAAGTGGGTAAGGTCAGAAACAAAACTGCCATCTCAAAAGTAACTATGGAATTACGATTATGATCATTGAGATTAAAGAGAGATGTGTGCTGGAGCGATGAGATTTTATATATGAGATACACATATATATTATATATGAGATTATATAAGTGTGGGATTAGCCAAGTTAAGAGGTGGGGAGAGAATATATGGGGATGGCCTCCCTAAGAAATGATGTTGAGCTTGAGATTGAAGTCTGGACACGTTCCTGCAGGCAGAGTGGGGTCCAGAGGATTTGATGCCGTCACAGCAGCGTGCAGAAAAGCTCTAAGGTGAGGGGAGTTTGGTAAGTTGGACCACCAAGAGACATTCAGCATCACAAAATCAGCGAGTGCTGGGTATAGAGTACGGTAGTACAAGCTGAATTGGTGGTGGGGTAGAAACCATAACCATCGAGGCCCGATAGGCCATGTTAATGGTCGTGGACTTCATCCTGAAAACACTTGCAATAATTAAGCTGGAGTATGATGCGATCAGAATTTGCACTTCAGAATTTTTACCTAACAGGGTCCTGTTGATACTTCAATGCTCAACTTGATTCCATCCTGGTCTTGAGTCCCTGAAATGACTCCTTCTCACACACATATCTCAGCTTTCACACCTTCCCAGGCATCTAATTTTCCCTCACCCGCTTTTTTCACTGCACAACCCAAGTCTAATTATTCGATCTTACAGTGTGTACTTTTTCAGTGTAATCATCTTACCTCTTTTTTGAGATGTGGATTTCTTTAAGAACAGAAATCACAGACACTGAGTTAGAGAACAGCCTGGCAATCGTGTAGGCCAAATATCCACACAACTCAAAAGAGGCCTACAGACATCTGTGATACGGAGTTATCTCTTTCCTCCCTGAGTATTTCCCAGCGATGGTGCACCTCCTCCTACCTCTGATGTCTTTTAATGATACACTCCACTTACGACTCTGATCCCACCACACCACTTTGTAAAAGATGATATCACGTGATGCCATTTTCCTCCCTTCTCCCACTGGAATATGAGAGCTAACCAGTTCTGACCCACTCTAAGCCTTTCTCCATACTGCCAGCAAGGTGATAGTTCTTACGTTTTGTTCTTACAAAGACAGGTTTCTTATTAAACCACTCCATGGATTGATACGGTATCTACACACCTGCATTTCTCAGAATTCCCTCCACCGAATATGCCAGAATAGGTACAACCAGAAAACATACATTTCATGGTTTAGAAAGCAGAATTGAAGAAACATCCCTGTTCTTTCCACATGTTGAGGATCACTACAGGGCCCCACGTGTTCTTGAAGTTGGTGATGGGTAATTTTATATGTGAACTTGATGTGCCTAGTGATTTAGTCCAACGTTACCTTGGGCACTCCTGTGAGAGTGTCTCTGAGTGAGATTAACGCCTGCTCAGTACACTGAGTAGGCAGGTTTCCTTCCCTAACGTGGGTGTGTCTCAGCCAAGTGCTCGAATTCTGGAGGAGAACACTTCTTGCCTGATTACCTTGAGGCTGAGACACTTTTTCTCCACTTCCGGTCTTGAGATGGTTCCTATCTTCCCTCATGGCTTCCAGTTCTTCCTCACCAGTCATACTCTGGGCTTGCGTCGCCATTTTGTCTCCCATTTCCCTTCCTAACCGCCCATGCTGCTGGCTTCAGGCTCCATGACAGAGAAAGAAACTAGACTCTCACACATTTTGTTTAATTTCCAAAAATCACCTAAGATCATGGTTTTAGGATAAATATCCCACTTCTCTGGTCAGATCTTGACTGATTCAATCTTCGATGCTTTTCCTTAAGGCATAAAGGCCAACATCCTGAATGTGATCTAGAGAAAGAAGGTTCAGTGTTATGACTCTCACACCTCTCTTGTATCATTTCAGACTCCTCTATCACCCACTGTGTTAGTCACTTCTGCTTTGTTGGATACCACACCCAACACTCACGATTTAAAGGAGAGGAGGTTTATATTGGCTCACAGTTACAGTCTGTTTTTGGCCGGCTCCAAGACAGAAACAGGACGTCGAAGGGGCATGGAAGAAAAAAAGGTTTTCAATCCATGGCAGCCAGGAAACAGAGAGAAGAAGGAAGAGCTAGGGAGAAGGACACACTTCTCCAGGTCATTGCCCCTGTGACCCACCTCCATCCATGCCCCACCTCCTAAGAATACATTCGGTCACTGAACTCATCAATGAATCCATCCTCTGATGAGTATAATGTCCCATGATCCAATCACCTTCCAAACATGAGACTTTTGTGGGACATTTTAGATCTAAATCACAACACCTAAGCACTCTACTCTTTAGTCACAATAGCCTATTATCCCATTCCTTGAATCCATATGCTCAGTGGTCTCACAGTTTCCATACATGTTATTCTTTCTGTGTAAAATATTCTTTATTATTTTTGCATTCTACAACCTTCAGGTCATAGAGTATACATCACTTCTCTGAGAGTCTCCCATGAATGCACAAAGTCAGGTAATTATCTCTCAATATGCCTTTAAGGCATTTCTAGGCAATATCTTATTGTAATTGTTTGTGTAAATATTTATAATTTTAACTACTTGTCTTCCTCAACACCCATGTCCAGTTTTTCTCACTACACCACTTCACAGCACCTTAAACTCCCAATTCCCAGCATTATCTGAGCAACTGTGGATGGTTAATGGCATTTCCTAAATTTTTTTTCCCATTCCTCTATAAATGAAGAATACATCATTCAACTATTCACAATGGGTTCTGTTTATTCTTTTTCTCCATCTTAGACTTCTTTATGATACATTATTGCATAATGATTCCATGATAAGGGTTATACCTTTTGTTTCCTAATTATCCTAATTATCCTAAAGACAAGGTTCTAAATATTGAAATCTCAAAGGATCAAAATCCCTAAAATATAATTCTTGAAAAAAATACAAAAATTATTTAGACCTCAAGAAATTAAGGAAGTGAGAGAGGAGAATAAAGGGTATTTTAAAAAGAAGAAGAATTGAAAGAAAAAAAAAGAATTGAAAGAAAAAATGGAAATAGAGTTTTCGCCAATGAGAAGGGGATCAAAAGATGGAAGGAGCAAGAAATGATAAGAGGGGTAGGGGGAAAAACTTAAGATGTGTTAAGTGTATGTATCAGTTCCCCATGACAAATGTAATCAATATGTCCTGCAAGCATGTGTCAATACAAAGAAAAAGATTATTTAGAGTGTGCCATATTCAATAGGCCAATACCTAACGTCATACTAAAAGAGGAAAAGATGAAAACTTTCTAAGATCTAAGGTAAGATAAAGATGCTCACTTTCACCACTTTTACTCAACATATTACTGGAAGTCATAGCCAGAGCAATCAGATAAGAGAGAGAAGTGAACGGCATCCAAATTGGAGAAGAAAAAATAAATTAGAAATATAGACACCCCTAGACTCCACCAATTAAACTGTCATAACTAATTTGTAAATTTAGCAAAACTACAGGATGTAAAAATCGACATACAAAAACCAATAGTGTTACCATATGCCAAGAGTGAACTATCTAAAACAGAAATCCAAAAAGCATCACTAAGCAACAGTGAAATGCAAGTCAGAATGACAATGAGATACCACCTCTATCAGTAAGAATGGCTATTATGAAAAATACAAAAGAAAATAAAATTGGCAAGGACACAGGAGAGGAAACCCTTGTACCCTTGGTGGGAATTTACACTAGTAAGTCATCATGGAAAGCAACACAGAGGTTCCTCAAAAAATTAAAAATAGAACTAACATATGATGCAGCAATCTCATTCCAAAGAAATAAAATCAGTATGTCAAAAAGACATGCATGCTCCTGTGTTTCTTGCAGCACTATCAACAATAGCCAAGAAATAAAAACAATCTAAGTATCCATCAGTTGATGGACAGATAAAGAAAATGTGTACATATATACAACAAGGTATTATTCAGCCATTAAAAAGAATGAAATCCCATCATAAGACAACATGGATGGAGCTGGAGGATATTCCATTAAGTGACAAAAGCCAAATGTGAAAAGACTAGTACCACAGGGCTGGGGGTGTAGCTCAGTGGTTAGAGTGCTTGCCTTGCAAGCACAAGGCCCTGAGTTCGATCCCCGGCACCACAAAAAAAAAAAAAAAAAGACTAGTACCACATGACTCAATTCATGTGGAATATTAAAATGTTACTTGACAGAAATTGAGAGTAGAATGGTATGCTATAGGGAGACTGGCTATCAGCAGTGATTGTGTACAAGTCTCTCAAAAAGCAAGAAGAAAGCATTGGGAAGCTTCTGTCAAAAGGAGCAACAAATGTTCAAGGAGGTAGATATGTTTAATCTCTTTACTCAGTAAGTAACTTCATACAATAAATTAAGCAACGAAATACCTACTTTTGCCACTATCGATGCTTGAGGGTATAATGACATTTGCATAGGTTTAATGATAATGAGCAGAAAAACTCTACTGACATATGGGTTAAAAGCTGAATGTGTGAATGCATATTGTTATGATTATAATTATGTACATCCAGCTTGATATCTGTGATCATTTGAAATAATGTGATGGACAACCTAAGTCATCGAAAACCAGAGTCACCAGAGTGTATGTAGTAGCTCAAAGAGCTGAGATCTCAAGAAATTTTATCTTTCAAAAATCCAAAAGTACAAAAAGGATATACCTTCATTTTATTAGGAAGTTTGACTTATTTACATACACTCAATGCTCACACACAAAGTTAACATTGTAATAATAATACACTTTCATGGACAAGTCAACAGTATTGCAAAAAACACATTAGAAGTCTGTAAAAATCTGTATCTGCACAATTTATACCTCTAGTGTTGGAAATGATACAAAAGTGAAACACTTAGCAGAGTGAATTGTAGAATTTTAAAAATAATGTTGACAATTTAAAACAGCGGAGTGAACTACAAAAAGAAAACAAACTCAAAAAGAAAATGTGATATATGAGAAAGTATATTACAGGGACGGATTACAGGCAGTTGTACTGAGGTACTCTGTAAGAGCTAACCGACTTCCACAATCATTAACTATATTTTGAAGCCACGTATTATCATAAATACATACACTTTTTTTTTTCTTTCAGGGTCTGGCTCTCCTCAGAGAATACGTTCAGATTCATTTCATATGTGATGCTACTCCTTTCACACGCTCATATACAGTGTAAAAATTTGTTGCAAATAATACTAGTGATGGAAGTGCAACACTTTTGCATGTCTTCTAGCCTACGATGCATATAATTATCTTTACGCCAGTCAGTAGCTTTGCTTTCTTCTTCAAGAAAAGGTAGTTTAAACCCCCTTTCATCAGTTTGAAAGAATGTCAATAAGGATAAATGATATTTCTTTAAACTGAAATTTTCGTCATTGCTCTATGGTTTGACCAATCCTCCTTGCCTCACCTGCATCGTGGGAATTGTAGTTTTTAGAATTTCAGGTTTCTGGGTTTCAACATTTTCAATTTTTTTTTTCAGAATTGTGATTCTGTGCATTTTAAACTTTAGGGACTTTAATATTTTGGGGTTTCAATACTTGAAGTGATGACATTCAGGATTGTGTCTATCATGATTACGATTGACACTTCTCCTAATTAACTTGGTCTTCCAATCAGACATTGCTGATTTTTTTGAGTGGCAAAATAATATTTTGCTAATTTACTCTATCTAAACTAACAATTTCTTTCTCTCAAGTATTCCCTACTTATGTGACCTTGAATCATAACTATGTTGACTTCATCAGGAATATTACGGGAAAATGTTACTGTACTGCCTGCTTTTCTCAGGATTCAAAAAACATTTTAGAGGGACATAGGCAAGAAATATGGTCGTAGTGTCACTATCAACCCCTTTAATTGCTTATAATTATTTATAGAAACTATATTATGTTTCTTCTATATCCCTTTTTAATTGTGATCTTCAGTAAACAACCTGAATTCCATGTAGTTTAAGTTGTTTTGAATTTGAGGATGCTACTGGGAGGGATAGAATTGAATAGAGCATTTGTGGCTTCATATATTTTTAAAGAGGAAAGGTTTGTATAACCTTTTCAACATGTCTTCCAGTTCCTGTTTTTCTCTTACCTTGATTTCTTATACTCATGTTTCAAGGGATTTGTAAAAAGAAAGAAAAAAAGTAAAAAAAAAAAAAAGCAATTGCTTTCTAGATGTTAACCATTGGGGAGTTTGAAAAAATCTTCCAGATGGGAAATATATATGAAAAATCTCATTTCACTGAAAAATAAATCCTCCAAATAGAGGCATGTAATGAAACACCTAATTCACTCCAACTATACTGGTCCTATTGCTACGGTATTATAATGCCAGATGACTCTTTTAGTACCATGGACAGCAGCTGCTCTTCCATCAGGAATGTCTAAAATGAATGCAATGCTATTTCTTCTCAATAGAAATTTGGCTAGTATTTGAAGCTCATTCAATGACACGTTCCATGTCTTCCTGCTAAGCAATTAGTGGTTTTAATAAACTTTTTAAAAAAGTATTATATTGTGTTTTCCTCCAGAAATTTGGATTGCTACATGGCATCGTGGAACAATGACAAGTTTCCTCTACAAGTCACCTAGTTACAACATCAACAATTATCTTCTTGGTCCTCAAGTTCTACGAGCTCTCTGAAATTTTGATATTAGTGATTATGCCCCTTTTGTCAGAAACTTTTTACTTTTTTAAGCCCTCATATAACATTATTAACCCATTGCCTTGTTCCAACTCTTTCTTCATAACTTCTGTGTCCAGTTTACCTCTTTCTGCCTCCTAAATGTATTTGTCTTCTTCAAGACTTACCATTTCCATCACTTTTTCCTCACATTAGGTACCTTTTTTTTTTTTCTTTTTGGACATTTCCTGTTTCATGATTTCCATTATGGAGTCTGTTCTGCTGACTCAGAAATTTCTTTTCCTACCTCTGACCACCCTCCTAAACTCTGTTGTGACACACCCAACAAACTGTTGGATCTTTTCAACTCACTAAGGCTGATACTTCAAATATGAATCATCATATTCCTTTAAAAGTCACTTGCCTCTGTCTACTTCTCCATATGCTTTTCTCATTTGAATAAACTGATTTCAGTGCCTAAACGTTATTCTTCACTACTGTCTCTTACAACCAAACAAACATCAAGTCCTTCACATGCAACTTGTAATGTTTCCTTGTGCAAAGCAAAACAATGCATTACTTAGATTTTAGTGCCCAAGATTAAAAGCAAACATACTCCTTCCTTACCACATGTTACTAATCCCTGACTCCAAACTTAGGAGGCATATTAATTTCACAAAAAGTTTCACATGCCCATCTCCCTGCTTTTGCCCTATTTCAGCACTTAGTTCCCTCTTCCCTCTTGCCTGTTTTCTGGCAATGAATAAGTATAGTAGAAGGAGCTCATGCTAAGAAGTTCCACCAGTGTGAGTTGTAATCTTGACACTTGCACTACTTGAGTCTGAATTCTTCAGTCATCTTACTTGTCCGAGGGATGAGACTAAAACTTCCACAGATGTGTTGTGAGAAAGAAATGAGCTGACTAATGCAGAGTGATTAGACAAGCCAGCCTCTAGGACAGGGTAAGATTTTAACAGATCTTAGTTTCCTCTCCTTACCCATCCTAACATAGATCTATGTTTCCAGTCTTTCCATTCTAATCTGCATTTAACAGCAATGCCCAATTGATCTTTTCAAACTACTCTTTCAATTGTCTATTACGGTCCCATTGATGGCAGCATAAAGTCCAAATTTCTTAGCTAATGCTTCAAAGCTCTCATTTAACTTCCCCAGTCTACATTTTCAGTCTAACTTCCCATCCTACTTCCCAGAAACTACAGTGAATACTACCTTTAAGCATTGTATTTCCTAACATCAGGCCTTGTTCATGCTGTTTTAGTTTGTCTGTGTGTTTGGTTTTTGTTATGGAAAACCAGGATGCCCCTCACATTTCAAAATTCCATATTTTTAGTCTCTAGTCAAAAATCACCTCCTTCATAATAACACTCAAAATTCTTTAACTAAATAAGAATTTTGTTTATAATTTCCATAGTTATTTAAAACACATTTCATATAATATTGATTACATATTGCTTTGCTGACTACATATTTATGGCATTTGTTTCATATTTCTTATTGCCTTGCATGCTTTTTTACAAACAAGAAGCATACGATAAGCATTTATATTATCTACAATTCCTAATATAATGGATTCTGCATTGTGTTTGATATAACATGAATAGTTTCTCATTTATCTTCACATTTGTTCATACCACTCCTTAGTGAAAAACGCTTGCAATCAAAAAGTGGCCCAAATAATGACATATTTGAGGTGTAATAGCAGTGATCCTACAGGGACTTATTTGGTTAAAGAGCTGTGTTTCCTATCCTTGAAGCCACATACAAAGCCCTAGTGAACAATAAAAATGTGATAAAGGAAAAGCATGTTTGCTTTCCCCTGTGGGGAATAAAATCTAGGTAAGTGATGAATTACCTTGGTTAGCATAGGCAATCTTATTATTGCTTTTATTTTTGAAATGTCATTGGAAACAATAGAACCAGAAAGATCTATGGATAAAGTACTAAATTATTAAACTCATCATTCCAGCTTGCCTAATAATTTTTTCTTCTCTATACATACCCCCTTGATATAATGTTGATGAGAGTATTTTGTTGGGAGGGGATTGTATTGGGGATAAGGCTTGGGTAAGTGTGATTTATGAAATATTGGGAAAAGAATCTCTGGAGATAGACTAGAACTAAGGTAAGTGAGGTGATGGCTATGCTACTTAGCTGGTCTTCATTATTCCTATATATGCATGTGTGGATATCTTATTGAATCCCATAAAAGTATGTAATTATGTTTTGTCAATTATAAACAATATTATAAAAATAATGACCAGGACACATGATATCCCCTCACACAATAATCTTCTTGTAGAAATCCTTGTTACCCTTGAGTTATTCTTATCACTTTTGTGAGAATATGACTTCTCTATAGACTGATTAAATAAGAATCTATTTGCCAATTTTAAACTCCACATATCTTGCGTGTTACTCAAAGGACATGTTGATATGCTCTCCCTTGTAATCAACACCAATTAAATGATAAGCCTTAAAAACAGAAGCATAAACAGGACCCAAATGCATAAGTTGGTAACAGTCCATCCATTCCGTGGACATACGGGCTGTAGTTACAATCTAGTTCCTGGAAAGTGGCTCATAATTAAACCATTTTACTTGCCTAGAAAATACTTCAAGTTGTGTTGACTTGAGTCACAATATTTGGAAAGCACCACTTAAAAAACAAATTTTGTTGTATAGAAATGAATCTATGTCTACCTGACATAAAAACAACAAACGGATGGACAGTTGATCAAAGGGTGTGGCCAGCTGCATACTTAGTATAACCTTTGATGTACCTTAATCCAAATCTCTTTAATTATGATAATTAGGCCAGTCTCTGAATCTAGGCTAAATGATGTAGATAATGGTGACAGAAGCCTTTTTCCTGAGGGCGGATTTACACTCTCATCTTGGCAGATCAACTGTTTGCTTCATGATTGTGGAAACATTTGGATAGAAACATTAATTTTCCATCCATTAACTTTGGTAGATACGAACACCCCAGAGGGAAAAATGTGTGAAGCTGCTTAACAACCTTTTGGCTGGTAGGAAGGTAAAAATGTTTTGAAAACATTTCTCTTTGCACAGAAAGAATATAGGAAAGCAAAAACAACTATTCAGTCAGAGGATATTCTGTCTTTCAGAGGTTTTTGTAAATGTTTGTACCATTTCAAAATGCAGCACTTTTCAGCAGGCATGGCTGCTTTGCTTTGTTCCCTGCCTGGCCATAAATTAACCCAACAGTCAGTCCAGATGCTTAATAGGGCTAATCTTTAAAATTACATATATTTTTTCTTCTACTGATCAGATATTTTAAGTTAATAATGGTTGGATGAAGGAAAACTCTGTGAGTTGAGATGAAAAGAGGAAAGTAAATGAAATGATAAGTGATCTTATATTTTCATTGCAAACTTTTGGATTGTTAAAGCTAAGCCTGGATCAATAGAGTCTTGAAATTGAATGTGTATATATTGGAGGAAAAGAAGTTATGGTAAGCAAAAATGAGGTGGCGGAGGCAGGTTGAATGATTTGTGTTCTGGGTTGGAATAAAGTGAAATGTAAGCTGCATAATCCTGAGTACTTGTTCATTCCACTAACAAATAAATATAGCATTATCAAATACCTGGTGTATACTAAGCCCCATGCTAGACGAAAAGAAAAACAGATGTACCCCTTCCCCTCTACAGCTTAGAAAACAAGGAAATTAAACTAGTAAGTAAATACATAATAGAATAGCAGCAGTTATGATGATTGCTGCAGAGAAAGAACGGAAATGTATGCAAATGTAGACCAGGGAAGCCTGGCCCAGCTCTAGGACTCAACAATGCTTCCCTGAGAAAATAATGTTTAATTAGAAGTCGAGGAGTCTCAAATGGGTTGAATATATGGATATGTGTGAGAATTGGGGATGGAAAAGGATGGTGGAAAGAGAAAAATGTGGAAGCTTTAGGAAGGTAATGGATACAAAAGCACTAAGGTAGAAAATAACTTTGTATATGGAAAATCGGGGGGTAAAATAAAGAAGTTGAAGGGAAGAGAGGAGATATAAAAGAGTTTAAGATGGAAGTGAGGTCCAGGAATGCAAGGCTGTGTATGTCAGTCAGGACAAAGATTAGGGCCAGCAACGAGAAGATTTTGGACAGATTTAAATAGGAGCTAGATTTGAAAAGGCCCACTTGTTGAAGTACAACTAATCTATGAGGAGGGCAACAGCTAGTCGGAGAAAGCATTGTCAGGAGGCCGATGATGGTGACAAAGGGCAGGCAGCTGTGGAGATGGAAACACGTAGAAGAATGGCAGAGACGCTAAGAGTGATCAGGACTTTGCTGCCCCCATTGCCACCCCTGCTCCCTTTCCCCCAAAATGCAATTTGGCTAATCTAAACACGTTTGTGACCAAGCTTTTTCCTATTCAAGTTATTCTGCATGTCTGCAACTGAAACACACTTGGAAGTAGATGCTCTACACAATGAATATCAATTCACTTTCAATTTTCTTTTTACTTTACTGAGTTGGACAAAATTAAAAGTAAACTGTCTGTGATCGGGAAATAAAATATTCTGGTTAACAGAGAAATGCAGAGCATGCTGTATGACTTGTACTGATTTTCAAAGACTTGGCACACATACATAAGGGAGAGAAAACTCTTTAAGGCCAGCAAGGAGCAGAGTTGCCAGGTTCTACTTGCAGTTCTGCTTTAAAACTGAGTGTGAAACCTTGGACAAGTTACCAGGAAGGCTGAGAAAGAAATAAAGAACATACATTTTTCGATCAAACCCTATTAGGCCATTTATAAGTCTTGTGACCTTCAGGTTGCTCCTTAACTTCTTTGAGACTCAGTAATGTCATCTGTGAAATGGAGATTAAAAGGCCAGCTTCATGTGATCACTACAACCACTAAATGCAAACACACCTGTTAATGTCAAGTCTCATAGCTCTAGCAATTATTTTTCCCTGAAGTCTTATATTCTGATCTGTATGGAAAAGGTAACAATATTTCCTCTTCTCTCTGGAGTTTGTGGAAGGATCCCTAAAGTGAGCAGACATGAAGTCTTCTAAGACAATTTTTAGGGAACTTATGAAGGATGGATCCATATCAGTGTTATTGTGTTATTACTTTGTGGATAAACACCAGAGTTTACCCTCCTCACTTATTTTTGGTGAAGAAACAGCACCGTGTAATTTTGTAGTCCCTTTAGTCTATTACTATTGCATTGCCGTACTGTGGAAGTGGTTCCTGAAGGTGTGTGGTGTGGAATTAAATCCATACTTGACACTTGGGCATATTATAGAATCTATTTTCTCAGGATAAATCCAAGATATGAGCTCGCTGACTTAATTTTTTTCTTTTCATTTTGCATAAAAGCAGATTGTAGACTTGCTAGGTAATAGAGGGTTTTGGTTATAGAATGGCAGGTGAGATAGCTCTTATGGTATTGCCCACGTGCAATTATGTTCTATAAAACATCTCTACTTAATATATGCCTCCGGATATGGACATGACTTATTTATGACTCAGTCTATTTGAGGACTGGTTGAAGGACACTAGTTCACAATTAGGCAGAGTTAGGGGTCACCATGTAGACTGATTTGAAAGGTACAGACCATATTTCCCAAATATGCCCCCCATCACCACATAGCACCTGAAAATTGACCACTAAAATTAATTCCTTTGGGCTTTGACAGGATTTCAGCAAAAGATGTAATAAAAGGCAAGAGCTGAGAGTACCTTAGAAGTTATTTCATTCAACTCCCTTACACTATACGTGAGCAAACTGAGGCCCAGAAGGAAGGCACTCTCCCCTTCCAAGGTCAAAGGCTAAACGGAGCACATTGCCCAGCAGGCCCATCCGGTCTCTTTGCATCCTCGCACTCCTGTTTGGCAAGCATCCTCCTGACCAAATGACTTTCCTATTGCTCAGAGGTCCAAGAAGCAAGGGGAAGGCTCTGCCTGCTTTCACCCATGAGTAAGTCAGAATTTCAGGTCATTCCTTGACTATTTTTTGGCTCTGACTGTCTCAGGACCAAGAACAGATGCTGGCGTTCTCTGTTTCTTTAAAGAGAGAGCCCAACTTGCTGAAACATAAAAATTAAAAAATCACAAATGTAACAGCTTTTGTAAAATAGACTATCTGGCAGAAAACTCATTCCCCTGAAGGGGAAACAGGATTAGACAAGTGATGAGGCAAAGGAATGAATCACCAGTGATCATCTCTAAACTGAGGAGTGGACAGGTGTGTGCTCCGCAGAACGAAATGGCAGGTTAACTGTTATCCAATGCAAAAGCGCATTTCCTCTGCGGAAATGTAATCTTGTCTGCACATCTAAGATGAAGTAAGGAAATACAGAGAATTTGTCAGTGATTGAATGGGCAGGTGTGACTGACCAAATAATAATCACTACAATGTTGAGCTTCTACTATGTGCTTAGAATTCTGTATATAGGACCTTTAACACTCTCAAAATTGTAGATCTCACCCTTAGTATTCCATTAAAGAGACGAGAAAAACAAGGTTTCAAAACTTGGCCTGAGTCACAAAGCTAATGAATTCTAGGAGGGGATTTGATGCCAAATCAGTCTGATGTCGAGAACCATAGTAATTTCAACAGCTTCGACATCTAAAGACATGCACCTTCTGCCAATTTACCTCTAAGTATTATTTTTAAAAAAACGTTCTCTTCTTGGCTATACCTCAAAAATCCCATGTTTCAGTTTCTTCATTTCGTACATATACATACATAACACTATGGGTTTGAAAACGGAATGTGGCACAAATATGACACGCAATAACCCTGTTTTCATAGTGCATTATTTGTGGAATTATCTCACACAAAAAAGATTTTCGCATATAGAAAAGTGTGTGTTTGTGTGTGTGTGTATGTGTGTGTGTACCCACACATGCGCACATGAGTGCATTTTTGAGATAGAGTAGAAAATCCTTTAAAAGTGTTTCTATAATGGTCATCACATAATTTGAGTAATGGCTTCAGTAGGAAAAGTAGAAGCATTTAAGATTTTAATAAGTAAATTAAAAATCATTTGACTCCCAGAAAAAAAATCTGATTTATAAGTGAGTTATAACTACATCAAAGAAAGAAATTTTTGCTTTCCTTGACTATGCAGATTGATCAACCAAGTTCGAAGGAGAGGACTATACCAAAGAAAGAGCTGGAAGATTAGAGGTCACCTTGGTTTTGTTCTCAGCCAGTTGTGTGACATGAAGCATACTGCTTTACCTCCCTGAGTCTTAGTCCTGTCAACCTTCATGGGGTTAAATGTTTTCCTGGGTCTCCTCAAGTCAAAGGTCTACAAAACATACCAGTTCAATTTGCTGATCTCTATTTAGCCCAGAAGAGTAGCAAGCAAGGGTCCCACTCATTTAACAAACATCTGTTTGTCGTCGCTGCAAAATAATCACCACATCACGCTCTGGAGGGGTCCCAAAATAAAAGGACAACGACTGGTCGTGCTGATTGCTGGTACGGAGATGCTGTAAAGCCTTACAAGAGAGCCATTGACTAGAGAAGTTTTCCATCTGAGGTCGTTTCCAGGAAAAAATATAAAGAAATCTCAATTCATCTTCTCCCTTATTATTTTCTTTCTTCCCAAAGAATTGAAAGGCAAGAACAAGAAGCAGCATTTCCAGGGGGAGTTGTTAGGCAAGGAAGAAAAAAGCATCTCTAGCCTGCTCCAGCCTGCAGAGAGCATCACCATCCTCCCAGCAGGGGCAGCAGGATGCGGGCAGGTTAGTGGAACACAGCTGTACCCTCTTGCTTTAAAAATCACTGCTGAACTCTTCAGTCAAGGTGGACCATGCAAACCACAGACGAGGTTATTGCAAGAGTCAAGATGAAATCGAGTCCTGGCCCTCCTCCTCTCTTCTCTCTTCTCTCTTCTCTCTTTGCTTATTGTCTTTCTTTTCAACTACTGCATTTAATTTCAAGCTCTGTCTTCAATCTGTTTCTTTTCCTTCCATTCCTTCATCTCTCTCTCTCTCTCTCGTTTTCTACACCCTTCTCTCTGTCTTCCTCTTACCACTTCCCTCCCATCCTCTTTCCTGAGCATTCATTTCCATTCTTCCGTTCCATTTCTCACAAATCAGTTTCTTAATTCTCCTTGCCATCCTTCTTTTCTCCCTCTCTTCATTTCTGTAATGTAATTGGTGCTATCTGTTATGTTGTATCTCTTTACGCGATGGTTAACCTAACACATTTATTGCTGATAACAATCTTCGGGTTAATATGGAAATTCTTTAGGAAGAACTTCCTATATTGTTGATATTTTTATACTCTTGAATTCCCTGAGATATTTCTATCCCTTAAAATTTCACAAAGCCGAAGCCCTTTCATACTCTTCTTCAGTAAAAAAGAAATTCTCTCACTCTTATTGTGTCAGATTTTGTGAATGTAGACATAAAATTTGGCCTTGTTGAGCCTTGTAAGTAAGGATGAGGACCAGGTGATCCCAAATCGGGAAATGTTAACTCAATCTGCAATTATGACTTTAATTGTGGGAATTTGCATGCCAATTCATCCGTGAATTTGCTGTTTCCTTTATGGAAAGTCAACATGGAGGCATCTTGTCTCCAGAATTTTCCCATAGAAAAGGACACCAATAATGCAAAATTCTTATGTGGCATCTTCCATTCATTGGTAAATTCTGGTTTTGGTACTAATAAGGAAGCCTCATGCACATTATCTTCTTTAACTTTTCTAATCATCCCATGAATAAGTATACTTAGTATTCCCACGTTACAGAAGAGAAACATAAGACCTGAGGTTAGAGATTCATGTCAGGTCAAACAGGAGGTGGCAGATGAGCACTCATTTATATCGCCTTTATAAGTGACTTCTGTCTTTGAATTCAAGTAGAATGAAGAGTGTATCTCACATTGGGCTGAATGGGTGAGTCAGAATGCCTGAGGCTGGGTGTGTGTCATGGGGCTCTGGAGTGTAGTGGACAGGGCATGAGGCAGGGGCCAGAAGAACCCCTGTGCTGCCCCAGGCTTAGCCGCCTTCCTGCCCCCAGGAGCCTGAGCAAGTCAGTTCCCTCTTCCTCCCTGCTAGTCGTGATCCAATGTAACTGAAGAGCATTCTACTAGCTTTCTTATTTGAATGCTCCTTGGAGTCTTAAAACAGTTTTGCAATCTTTCCAATAGTGACACCTGTTACTATACCATTAAAGAACTGGAGATACAAAGATCCAGAGGGAGTTCCCCAAAGAGTTAGTGACAGAATCGGGACTGAGCAGGACTGAGCAGGACAGAGTCAGGTCTCTGGGGAACTTGTCTGCAGACCTTTCCCAACTCCCACATTCTGATAACCTAAAGGGCAGCAGCTGTGCATCCCGGCAGAGCAAACACATCTGGCCGAGGTGGAGGTCCACATGCTCTCAGCACCCCCACAGGGATCTACTTCCCTTTTGAAAGTGTCTACCTCACCTTCCCTTGTTTTCTGCTTTCTTCCCTTCCCCCTCCTCCCTCTGTAGGGGTTAATCTCTCTTGTCTACTCCTGATATACTAGTTATCTGAGTTTTGCTCTTATCTCCTGTTCATTTCTCTACACCATCTCCTGGCTGACTTTATTCACTTTCACTGTGCCAATTCTCAGTAATATGCTAATGACTCCCAACTTTTAGCTTCAACCTTCATTTTCTCCCCAACATCACAACTGAGTACTAGATGCCTTAAAAGCAGCATTTGCCAAGCTGAATTATCCAATTCTTCCACTACCCCTCATGCCTGCTCTTCCTCTGTCTTCTCTTTTATGTGAAGACACCGCCCTTCTTAACTCCCATCCAAGCCAGAAGCTAGGATCTTTCCTTGACACCGCCTACTTCGTTTCCTGGCTTCCCGTCCAAACCATGTTAATTCTTGAAATGTGATGCTTTTCCTCTTCATTATGCCTTCCAAGTCCCTAATTGAATCCCTTTTACGTAATAGTTCACCTGACTTAACTCATCTGCCTTCACATTGGCCTCTAACACACAAACACTGCTTCTTCTATTCCCAGAACTTTGCTGGCCCCTGTTTGACTGCGTGATGATGCCCAAGATGATATCTAATTTTCATGGCATAGTTCATATCACCTCCTGCCCAGTCAGAGCCTATTTACTCCTTTAATCTACTTATTCGCCCTCTCTTCTTTCATACTGGAATACCCTACAGCAACCACTAAGATTTTGTTCTACCTGAAAATATCTTCTAGCAGCCCTCATTCTGCATGTTGCTAGAGATTGAGGAAGCATCTGTGAACTTAGCTCTACAACCTTCTTTGCCATCCTCCAGGCTGGGTCAGATGCACTCCCATAACCCCTTATTGCCTTACATATGCGTTGACTGTTATTCTCTCCGTGTTTTATTATAATGCTTCATGACCTACCTCCTTCATTAGACTATCAATCCACCATGGGCAGAGACTGTCTTGTTGCATTTTAAATCTGTGTAGCTATACTGGTGTCATATACATAGTATGGACAATGCATGCTCGGTATACACATTAATGGATTGATTTTGGCTCTACTCGCACTATTTGTGTGACCTTGGGCCAGTTAAAAGGGCTCCATTTCTCATCTGTAAGTGAGGATAATGAATTTGATTATTTGGGGCTGTTGTGAGGGCCAAGGAAGATTAGAACAGTAGAAAACATAGAGAATATATATTGAGGCTCTACTGTGGACCAGAGCTATTTTATGCATCTTACAAGTATTTGCAATTCTGTAAGGTAGATATTATTATCCCAAATGTACAGAAGAGGATATTGAGGCCCAGAAAAATTAACTAAATTGCCCAAGGTTAGGAGGTCTGTGAGTGGTGAACTTCAGGCTGTCTTCTTTACAAAACCCTTGCTCTTTCCCAGTGACCCTTAGCGCCTCAGACTTACCAAAGTTTCTGGCACTTAATAGGCACCAAATAAATAATAGATGGTAATGGTAATAGCAGTGGATTTTTTTTTCCATTACCACCTTGATGGACAAGACTCTCCTCTCTTTTTCTATGTGATGGTACACAAAAGTCATGATCACCTCCTGTGACAATCTGGGTTCCTTAGAAAATAGACCCCCCAGCAAATACTATAGTCCTGAGTTAGGGGGAAAGAAGCAAGCAAGGTAAAGGAACAATCGTATTCACTGTGCTGCATCATTGCTCACAGCTTCCCAAGAAAAGGCCAAATGCTGCCGTTCCCATCAGAGATCCTTCCACACAAAGCCCGGTCCGGAGGAGGTCAAGGCTTCTCTAGGAAGTTAGGGCACAGGGCTGGCATTGGGGCTCTTTACTGAGCAAGCAGCCAAGGGCTGGCTCAGCATTTAGGTAGACAATGCACAGCTGGAAAGGCTTTAAATTGAGACCAGTAGGCTTCCCTGTGGACCTATGTATCTAGGGGCTGTACAACTTAGTGCTGTGTTCGCTTATGTGGAACCAAAAGTTACTCTTTCCAGGATTCAGGTTTTTCGTCAGCAACATGGAATGAAGGGACTTATTATCCCACAATAACATGGTGTGTTAGTTGTTGACATGTGACCTGTGATTACTTCTGTAAAGTCCTGTGAAGTCCTTCTGTTGGTCCATGCAAGACCGTGGTGGACTCAGACACAGAGCTGAGCTGACCGAGTGACCATCTGAAGAACTCTTCCTTGGGCACAGCATAAGACAACAATTTTGGCACTTTTTTCTCTTCTTTTGTGTGCGTGTGTGTGTGTGTGTGTGTGAGAGAGAGAGAGAGAGAGAGAGAGGAGAAAAAGAATGAGTGTGTTTGTGTGTATATATATGTGCAGAAAAACAAGGGGGGTGTGTGTGTATGTGTGTATGTCTGTGTGTGTGTGTGTGTGTGTTTGTGTGTGTAGAGAAAGAGAGAGAATTCATGTCCCTGACTATAAAAAAATGGCTGTTTTTTTGTTTAATGCTATGTATTAAGATCCCTGCTAAGGATTTTTAAAATTCAATTATTCCATTATAACATTGTGATGACTCTGCAAAGGAAGCCTTATTATCCCCATTTTACAAATGAGAAAACTGAGGATTAGAGAAGGGAAGGAACTCCCCATAGGTCAAAGCCTGTGAGGCCACCCTTCTCTCCTGCCTCAAGACCTGAAGAAGCAGAAAGTCAGGCAGCAAACCAAAGCCAGGCCCCACAATACACTCACCCACTCCCATAACACTACTTTGATTTTCTAGGATTGAGGAGAAAGTAGAAAGAGATTGAAAACCAGCCTTCGTCATATTTAATTTATCATCTTTGTCTGAGAATTTTTATTTAACATTGAAATAGCATTTTTCTTCTTTCCTACACATAGAATTGCAAAGCAAGAGCGGGGGAATGGGAGAAAATCTATTAAAACAAGATCCTTGCTACTTTATGGTAATTAAAAGCAATAAATATTCTTGCCCACAGTGCTAAAAATCTGAAATAGCCACTGGGTCAATACTGTTTCCCTGGTTAGGATGGTAATAAATCTTTATTCCTTTTGAGTCAAAATAAGGAAGGGGTTTTATTCATGAGTTCCATGACCTGGTACTGCGATATTTTCAAAACGAACACTGCTGGAATGAAGAGTTTCTCCACCAAGTGTGTTTACGTGACTCCTTCCAGCCCGCTTTCTCTACCACCAAATAGTCTGTCCTCCTGTGGTCTTTTTATTAATGTATCAGCAATAGCCTTCTCCAGTGTCCTAATGGCAAAATGATGTGAAGCTTCCACTCTTCCTCCTCACTATCACTGTAAATGAATACAGTCTCCAGCCTTAACTTTGAATTTCTCAAGCTTGTCCTCTTTCTCAAAGCCTGTTGCTTGTCATGAAAAGCATAGCTTATACATGACAAAGAGATTGTTTTTTTTTTCCTTTATCATCCTGGATAGTATTCTTTATTATTATTCTTTTGAAAATAATTTGGCTGCTGCGTTAGTCAGCTTTCTATTACTATACCAAATACCTGAGATAATCAACTAAAAAGAAAAAAGGTTTATCTTGGCTCATAGATTTGGAGGTTCCAGTTCATGATTGCTTGATCCTATTTCTTGTGAGCCTGTAGCAAGGCAATACATTACAGAGGGCGATCATGGCAGTGGAAAACCACCAATTCCTGGACAGGATGCAAAAACAAAAGGGAGGAAGTAACTTTGGTGCTACAATTCCCTTCAAGAGCGTGTTCCAAGGACCAAAAGACCTGCCACTTGGCTGCACTCCTGATCATCTCCACCGCTTCCCAGTAATGTCATGAGGACAACCAAACCATCACTACATGAAGCTTTAAGGGACTTAAGTTCCAAACTGTAGCAGTTTTTCCCCCACGTTAAGCTTCAACATTGACTTTTTGTTCTTCGGTGACTAACACTGCTCACTTAGGAAGCCAGTGTGTCTTTGCACTTCTGGTGGACGGAGGAATAAAGCCAGACTTTCACACCAACCCAGCTGAAGGTGGAGTTTATATGCAGAGTCTTCATTTCGGGGGCTCATTCAAAGGAAGCTGTGTGACTCGGAAATCTTTTATTCTCAGGGCCTCAATGTTCTTATCCCCAAAAGACTGGAGTTTTAAGTACATTTTTAGGCTTCATCATGCTTACTGCCATCCTATGAAACACACCAACTCCTGTTTGCTAATCAGTCCTAGGGAAAGAGTAGAGATACTGCAGAAGCAGAAGCTTCTCTCAGAGGCTGCTCTAATAAGGCCTCTCTCCTCTCTTTGGCAGGAAGTGTGGATCTGTCACTGCCCCTTTGAATTGACTTTACATATAAAGCTTCTGCTACGTTCACGTGATCTCAAAAACACCACTCTTGTCGGGGTGACTCGGAGGTGACTTTTACATTTAGCTAACACAGCACATTGTGTATCAGGCTAGTTTAAAGATAAATGCATAAATGTTCATAAGACATACACAAAAACAGCAACATTTCAAAAGACTTCTGGTCCAATTTACTCCTATGCAACAATGCTCGTTTTATTTTCTATGGGGGAAAAACACCTCAGAGAATAGGTTTGCTGAATAAGACAGACCCTTTTCATGCCTATTTATTGAATCACAGGTAGGCTGTAGGATGCTTTATGCTAACGAGGGCTCGGGGTAAATACTGAGGAATGTCAAGTGTAACTGCATAACTGTGAATAACACTATAGAAAAATTGCTGGCTTAAAAGAAGACTATATAACAAAATTCGTTGCTTGCACATCACCATTTTCCTAATTCATTATTCAGTGCCACACTTGGAAATCTGTATTATTTTGTATTATTTTTCTTAGGAAACCTAGGGTGAGGTGAGTTTGAAATTCTGGATTAGTGAGTTTTAACAATGGATAGAAGGCCAAGTTGTGATTCAAAAGCCAGGCAAAGTCCCTCTACTGGTCTCCAAGAAAGAACCAAACCTGGGTCAGAAAACTCAGTCGGTAGCCAACGTTCATAATGGATCAAAGGTCTGTGGACAATGACAGACCCTCCCATGTCCTATTTCCCACTCGCCCGTACCCCCCCATCCTATTATTGCATATATATGTGTGTGCATCCATATGCACAATGAGTACATGGAAAAGCATCAGTATCACTGACTATTAAGGAAGTACAGATTGAAACCACAATGAGCTATCCCTGTATGCTTATCAGAATGACTATAACAAAGCATAGTGATAACTCCAGGTGCTGGCAAGAATATGGAGAAATTAGAACATTCATAGACTGCTGGTGGAGATGAAAATTGTACAACAAATCTAAACTAAAGTATCTCACATTTCCATGAAATTAATCATGCAACTCAACAATTGAACATGTATGTCAGAGAAATGGAAACTTATGTTCACACAGAAGCCTGCACATGAATGCTCACAGCAGCTTTATTTGTAATAACAGGAACCTATAAACAACCTAAATGTCCTTCAATAGATGAGGAGTTAAACTGTGCTATAGACATAGCATGGAATACTACTCAGTAATGAAAAGGGGTAAATCACTGAGTCACACAAAAATTTGAATGAATCTCAATAGAATTAAGCTGTTTTAAAAAAACTCTAAAAGTTACATGATTTGATTTATGTAATAGAAATTGACACACATTATGGAGATGGGAAAAAGGATATTCACTGACAAGAATTAGGGAGGAGGGTTAGAGGGACGAAAGGGAGGTAGAGAGGGACAGAAAGAGAAAAGAAGGGAGATGGAGAAGGAGGAATGAAGGGAAGGAAACTAGCAAGGTTATCTCTTGCCAAGTGTAAGGGCGGAGGGACAGATGAAGGAAAGGAAGGTGGCAGAGGAGAGAAGGAGAAAAAGAGGATGATAGAGAGGGAGAGACAGAGAAAGGAAACTAGTGGTACAGTGAAATTTTCCTTGGAGAGTCAGTATGTCCCACTGGTGATGGGGTGAACTTGAAAGACAGAGTTCTGAGGTCCACATGGAACCATGGCTCATACACATGAACGAAGCTCTTATGACCAGATGCGCAAACCTCAAAGTTTGGGGTAGCTACTGTAGATGGAAGGAAAGCAGTTCCAATTCTGTCTCCCAGGCTACAAAAGGCAGATTGTGCTAGATAAATAACAGCAGTGTTTCCCAAATGGCAGTAATCCCTTCACTATCATCAAGATATTTGCCCTGCCTATATCTACTTGTACTATTATATATTCAGTGCCTTGTTTAAATTGACTCAAGTCTAACATAACAAATATTTGCATACAATAAGAATTCTGCCGGTGTACCACCTCAAGCCATCTGGTGCCCCACCAGAGGTACACATTACATACTTTCTGAAAAAGAGAGGAAAGGGCATTCTGAGGAGAGGGATCTGCCGGGGCAGAGCACAGAAGCATGAAAGAGCAAGATGCAGCCAGAGCCAGGAGCCTCCGGAATGGAGGGTGCATACAAAAAGAAATGATGGGAGCTGAGATGAATGCTGTGCCCGGGAAAGAAAGGTTAGGGGCTGATGTGAAGGAACAGACTGTGATAATCACAGTCCACTCCATTCTTTGCATTATCTCTGGCTCAGGCAGGACTGGGCAAGTATCCTGGGGACTGTGTGTTCTCATTCTCTGCCTTAGCTGCAGAAGTGTGGGCAGTCGTGTGCGGCTGTGTTAACACTACATGACTAAAACCAATCCCCCAGTCCCTTCCGGCTGCACACCTCACCGCCTCCACCTCTTCCATGCACTGATTTGCATCCAGGCAGGTTGTGTAAACAAGGCTGTTAGGGGAATATAAATAACCTCAGCCTGGATTGTGGTTCAATAGTCTTGTCTGGGGAAATCAGGATTTCCACTATCTCCCATGGCAAGGCGGAGACTCTCAACTGCACACGCAGTCCTTAGTTCTCACTCCCTCCTTTCCAAGATTCTGGTGCTGATCCTTAGCTCTGGATGGCCTCCTCCTGCCCAGCTCCTCCTCCACTCCCCCTTTATAGCCACAGATGCTAACTTGCTGAATCATCAAACCAAACCAAACATTGTTCCCTGTTCACCTGAAAGGACAGGGCAGGTGAACGATGCTGAGCTCCCAAAAGGAGATTCTGCATCTACACAGTGACCTTCTCAAGGTCAGGAATTCAATCTCCTTCCATCCCTTGGTCCCCGCTGGCTGGCCCAGTCTCTTGCTCATGTAGTTGAAGTGGACATCAAAGTACTGAGGATCTATTCAGCCTTGAGCCTGAGTTAATCCCAGCTCTCTGCTGTGTGACCTTGGGCATTTTACTTTAATTTTCCGAGCTGTCATTTTATTTTCATCTCAAAAGTGAAGATAATAATTATACCTAGTTCTCAGGATTATTAGAAGAAGAAAATTTGATGGCATGTATCAAGTGCTTAGCATGTTGCTTGGATAAAGTAAGTAGTAAGTACTAAATCAATTGTAGCTGTTGCTAATTTTAGTGACGTGGCAATAATGTAATGCCGGCACATTCAAAAAATTAAATCAAAGAAGTATTGATAGCTACTCCCCATGTCTTAGCAGACTTACCCATGAGATCGGTTTAAATTGGCAAAAGGAGCAAACGTCACCAAAGAATTGGGTGCATCTACCATGGAGGGGTTGAAACCCAGGGTCTAGATTTTGAAGGCAAAAATTCAAATCCTAAAATACATGCTTAAAAGCTATCTGATTTCTACAAAAATTTCTACATTGTATACCATCACCCATAAAGTGGGCAACCTAGTGAGTTACTCCTCAAAGGTAACCTGAGGACCAGGTTAGCTGATGTTCCCCAAATATCTGTCTGGGGTGTTATTTCTTTCGAGCCCTAATGGCAGCAGTCAGTGGGGCACACCATGAAGACCTGAATTAGGTGCTGCCTCAGGAACTTGTAGCCACCCCATCTGTTAGTAGGTGTTTGTAGTTCTCTTTCTAGACCAGCTCAGTATCCAGCTTCAGATGATTCCACTTCCTCGGTCCCTCACTACACACCAGCCACATTCACCTTCTCCCTTTGAAAACTGCAAACTCATTTAACCCCAGCACCTTCTCCCTTGCCCTTCCTTCCCATCAGGAGCGCTTTTCCCTAGAATGCTGTGTGGCCAACTCTTTCACACCATTCAGAGTCTCGTCCAGTTATCGCTTCCTTGAACATCTTTTGCAGATCCCTAAATCAGTAAGCTCCTTTCTCATTGGCTGGCACTTGACCCTTTTACATTTTCTGCATAACACTTATTTTCTGTCATGTTTATTCATTTGGTTGTTTGATCTGACCCTCCTGCTGAACGTTAAACCTTATGAGGGCGATATCTTTGTCTGTTTGTTCACCGCTATATTGTAGGGCCTGGAACACACAGGGTGGCTCCAAGTTAGTTATTGAAGGAATTGAATGAGGCAATAGAGAGTTCAGAAAAGAAATCATCAGACTTTTCACGAAGAAACTTGCAACCTAGAGGAGGGACTGAGATTTACACAAATTATCTCAGGCACAGTTCCAATGGAAAATAGGTGAAGATATATCGCCTGAGCCGTATTGTAAGGCAGAACTACTGCAGCACATAGGGAGGTCTGTTTGTTTTGTTTTTGTCTGTCTATCTGTTTGTTTGGCACTTGAAAGAGGGACCCAAATGGAAAAACAAACAACCTTCATTGGCAGTGACACCATACCATGCACACCTCCTTCTTTAACACAACATAAACAGAGGAGGAGAGAGAAGAAATGAAAGAGAGAGTGACTCGAGAATGTTACCTTTTGTATCAGTGAGACTAATTGCTGAGACACATACTCAACACTCAATTTAAAGGAGAAAAGGTTTGGTTTCGCTCATTGTTTGGGAGATTCAGCCCTTGTCCTTCTGACTCCCAGGTGGAAACATGGGCATGGTGGAAGGGCATAGTGGAGACAAGCTGCTTAGTTTGTGGCAGCTGGAGAGCAGGGCAGGGGACTAGGTACCAGAGAGAAACAGCGGAGGGGCCACATATAATAGTCAAGACTGTGCCTCTGTGATCCACATGAGCTCACCCAGGAGCATGTTCTATTAATCTGCTAGTTAGTTCTTAATCCAATGAAGTTGATATATCAGGATTAATGGTCACAATCCACCTCTTGTCAGCTTCACACCCAAACACACCCCCTTAACCCATACTTAATCTCCAAATAAACACAGTAACAGGTAAATATTTCCACCTAATATGTTATAGCTATCCTTCATTCCAATGAGAATGCAATAATCCCTTCCCAAGAGTCTCAAGAGTTCCAGCAAACTCTTAGCTGTGAATCTCTGTAAAATTGAGACACGTTACAAAGGCAAAGGATAAAGACAAGATACAATGGCATAGGATAAAGATCCCCATTCCAAAAGGGAAGAATAGGGAGATTAAAAAGAAAGAAAGAAAGAAAAAAGAATTGGACCAAAGCAAGATTGAAAACCAGCAGAGCAAACACTAAATATTGTAGCTCCATGTTCTACATCTGGGGCACATGGTGGTAAAATGTGAGTTCCAAAGAGCATGGACAGCCCCACCCTTTGGCCCTGCCCGCTGCAGCCCACAGGCCTCTATCTCTGGGTGGCTTCTCTCACAAACTTGCAACTTTCCTCAGCGGATGCTTCACATTACTGGCATCTGCAGTTTCCTGTGGTCTTCGCTGCACCTTCAGCTTCATGCCCACAGCTCTATGCACTGCCCTCTCAGGAACTCCTTGCCTGACTTTTCAAGCATCCTCTGAAATCTAGATGGAAGTTTCCCTGGCCCCAAAACTTGTGCATTCTGCATGCCAGTAAAACCAGTATCACATGGATGATGCCAGGATTGCTTCATGGACCCTATTTGATGATGACTCTAGCAAACTCTGAGTGCCTGGATGGCTAAACACAGTGAAATAAATCTTTGAGAATCAATTCCCTAGGAGACTCTCCTTGAGCAGGAGTTAGGCACTCTCTTCTCAAGTGAAAGTTTAAGAATTTTTCACCCTTGAACCTGCCATAGGTGGGGTCTTGTTGATTTCTGAAATGCCCTTAAGCCATCTTTCTTCTTGTTTCTGTTCAGGTACTTTGTTTCTTTTTAATGGAACTAATAGAGTGGTGCCTTGGTTCATGAACTTAATTCATTCCAAGATTCTGGAAAAGATGGTCATGTTCATGCTTGTGTGGGAAAGATGTTCCTGGCCACATTCATCACCCAATGCAGAGTTTGCAAATAAAAACAAACTTTTGCCAAATGTTTCTGTTTGCAAACCAAATTGCTCTCAAACAAAAGTGCTCATGAACTGAGGTACCACTGTATATTTAGCAGCCATATCTCATTTGTCTCCAAATATACATACAGTTCCTTCTGGGCCAAAAATTAAGCTTTCAAACTTTTCCATTCTGCCTTTTGCATCCAGTTCTCACTATAAATATGCTAAAGGTACCCACACTATCCATGTCACATCCTTAATACTGGGCTACCTAGAGAATTCTTGTTAAATTGATTAGACCAACACCCTTAACCTCAGTCTTCTGAAAATTCTCTGGACAGGGGCAAAATGGAGACAATTCTTTTGCCAGAGTATAATATACATGGCCTCTAGTCCAAACGCCAGTGGATTCCTTACTCCCAACTGAAATTTCCTGAGTCTGTCTTTTATGTCTGCATTCCTATGAGCATTCTGGTCTTCTGATCCCACAATCACCCATGAAGATCTTCATATAGCCTTACAGGGTTTCGCTAAGCTGTATCTCCAAACCTTTCCAAATTCCACATTCAGCATCTGGGACACATGGTGATAAAATATGAGTCTCAAAGGTCATGGAACAAACCAGTTCCAAAGGCTTCCACACCATATTGTCAGATACAATCACTGCAACAACCCCACCTCTTAATAATTTTCTGGACTAGCTTTCCTGTCGCTAAGATACAATGCCCAATACCCACAATTTAAAGGAGGAAAGATTTAATTTGACTCATGGTTTGGGGGGATACAGTCCATAGTCAGCTGATTCCATGCCAGAAACATTATGTTAGAAGGGCATAGTAGAGCAAACCTCTTTAGTTCATGGGGGCTCAGGAGCATAGCAGGTATACAGTGCCAAAACAGAATAGGCCCAAAACCATACACAACATCCAAGGCTATGTCTAAATGACACACTCAGACACATTTAGGAGTGTGCTCTGCTAATGTGCTAGGCATTTCTTTATCTAATGTATTTTACATATCAGGATTAACAGTTGCATCTAAGTCACAAGCATACAGTCAGACGCCCTCTAATTTGGGGACATCGCTTGAACAATCACAGCAAATACTCTGGCAGATGTTATACTAAGCACATTTATATTTGTTATCTCATTTAGTTATCACAACATCCTCTTTTGCAGTTATTTCTATTATTGTTACTACTACCTCCATTTTACTAGGTAGAGAGCAAGTGCCCTACTTCTAAAACTTGGGACATTAACCACTAGTCTACAATTCTCCTTCTGCCCTGCTGAGCCCTTCTACTATAACTTGGTGATTCTTTATCTCTGCTTTGGCTATAGCTCAAATTTTTAATATACAAAAACTGCATCAATCAAACAAATTTCTTTTAGAAGGAAGCAACAGGAGGTGGAATTACCATTATTTACGTCAAGCTTTCTTATCCAAAGGTCCATTAAAACAACTTCTTCACTAACTTCCTTGCTATGCTGAAAGCTTGTCCATTAAAACAAATATATCTTTTACTTAGTCACATAATGTAAGCTATATTGTATAATGTATTTCTCTTTTACTTCAGCTACCAGAGAACTCAATACTTGGTTTTAGTAGGTGTATTCATTAATTAATTAATATTAATAATACTCAATAACAACAAAGCAAAATAAGAACTATATATAGGGGTACAGATATTCATGTACATACATAGTATAAACAATTTTTAAAACACTGTATTAGCCAGGTAGCTCAACTCAAGAGAATGAGAAATAAACATTTACTCACTTCTCAATTTAATTTCCTTAAATCAATTTTAAGTTATCTCTTCTCTATTAAATTTGTTCCTACAATACTGCAGAGAAGTTGGTAGAACATAAATATTAAATTAATAAAGTCACTATATCATATTGTAAACATATAAAAATAAATTATTGTAGCCTCCTACAAGCAGGTGAACAGAAGCACATATATATTTGATTTCATTTTAACAGCAACAGATATTTCTTAATACAGTCTTATAAATCAGAAAAGCCCAGAAACATACGCTTCTTCAGTGATCAAGGCAATGTGTATCTCTCAGTAAAGTGAGGATGTTAAGTAAATACTGACCAAACAATAAAAGTGTATTTGCTGGGATGCAGTCTGTGGCTGGGAATGCAGAGATGTGTCTGTCATCACTAAGTGACAAGATGTGGCTCTTTCCATTCCATTTGGTTGCCAAGTCCTATCAATTCTGCCCTAAAATGACTCTCCAGTCCATCTCCTTCACCACAACCTTCCTTCGGTCTCCATGAACTCTTACTACAGCATTCTGCACCTGTTTACAATTCCTGTCTCTTCGATTGCCACATTCTGTCCTTTTGCTGTCTTGTGAAACATTTCCCTCCCTAAACAACCCCAATGGCTTCATTTTCCCAGCAATGGAGTAAAAAATTCTTAGCTTGTTATTCAACATCTTCCAACACAAATCCCACAAAGTGTACCTTCCGTACTCATTCACCCCTGTGGACCAGTCACTGGTCTTGTTTCTTGGGTCTAGACAGAAAAGATGTGGCTAGAATATCAATCTCAGAATCTTCAGCTAGTTGCCCGTTGGGACTACAGACATGCACATAATCAGTAGACTAAGCACTCAAATTACAGAGCCCAGCACTCCTCGGGAAAATCTGTCTTATAGGACCTCACATCTTAGAGGTAGAAATAACAAAGTGGAAATAATACTAGTCTTACAGCATGCTATTGGAATTAATTAGAAAATTCATATAAAATGTTGAGCATAGTTCCTGATATATATGATCAGAGCTCAGTTCATATCAGATATGATTATCATTCTCTTATAAGATTTTGCTCCCAAATCTTATGCAGACTTTCAGTTCTGATAACCTACAGTGGAGTAGATGTGAAGAATGAAAGTTCTCATCTTCTTGGAGCCTAAGATGTTAAGTCAGAGCAAGTTCAAGTCACTATTGGTTCAGGCTGACATTGCTATCCTGTCCATTGAGATTTGAAACTTCTGATGGCATGGAAAGCTACACCCGAGAAAAATCACATAGTATGTAAAAGAAGAGAAGGGTTGCTCCTAAAATAGCACTGGATCTCCAGAACAAACGTGCCCATCTCTGTGAGCAAAGCTCAGCCTTGCTTTCCAGATTAACTGCATGGGGCAAAAGAGGATGGATCCAAAAACCAAGTATGCTGTCAAGAGTCAAGTATTTACTACTTCTTTTCACCTCAGTGAGTGTTTTCACCCTTTTCTATGTGAAATTCCTTTATCCCTGGCTGCATTTCAGTTTCTCCTCTTGTGGATGGAGATGGAGCTGGATCCCACTTAAAGTTTACAGCCTGCTATTAACATGTTCACCATTCAGGTTTGCCTCAATAAGCCTTTGTTTGGGATTCTTATTCACCTTAAAATACCTCATTTGCTTTCTTTCATTCACTTTATGATTACTAAGTCTCTATTGGATGCAAGGCACCAAAAGAGATATAGACCTACAGTACTGAACAAAATAGACCCAGTTATTGATCTCAGAGAGTTTCCAAAATAAGGTGGAAAAGAAAAAAATGAACATGTAAAAATTAAAGAGTAAATACCTGTGATATCTATTATAAATGCAATCATCAAACTGCCATGAGAAAGAACAGGGTAGGTGGTGTGATATATACTGGGAAAGGGAGCATCACAAAACTTTCTCTTGTCATTGTTCGTGCCTGTGGCAGTGCAAAAAATGAGAGAGTACTCGGAGTCAATGTCTAGTCTCACCTCCAAGAGGCCCAGAAGTCCGTAAAATTTTACCCAAGCCTCCTCAGCGTGAGAGTTTCAGGAAAAAACAGCCCCAAATTGAAGTTTCTGTGGCTTTTTATTGATAGAGTAAGGAAGCAAGGATAAAGAAGGATGTCTGTGCAGGAATTCGTCTAGGGGACAGAGAAAGGAAAGGGTGGTCTGCTACAGGACTGACCTTACAGTTAATCCAAGTAAACGGAGTATGGGGAGGACAAGGGCCAGACCATACGTCCCTTAAGACAATATGTTTTGATCCTACTTGGACTGTTATCCTGTAGGCTATCCTTGATCTTTAACCACGCATCCTGGGAGGTCTGGGCTGCAGCTCCAAAGGACCCTTATCTCTGCCATCTCACACATACCTCTAGTCAACACCCTCACATACTCTGAGGTGTCGCATTTAACCCAAAATTTAAAAGGTGACTAGAATTAGCCAGATGCAAATAAAGAGGTAAGATTTTAAGCAGAGGAAACAATATGTGTAAAGGCTCTGAGATGGGCTCAGAAAGAAGGGCACTGATGCTAAAATGTGATAAGCAAATGGCAGAGTAGCAGAAGATGATACTGGTGAGGGAGAGATTTTCTATTCTCTTTCAGACCATAACTTGAATGTCAGTTCTTCTGGGAAGCATTCCCATATCACCATGTCATGAGAATTTATTGTCTCTCTTCTGTGGCTCATAGTTCAGTAGTATTTGTTTTATAGAGCACGTGGGAAGTAATGCGCATGTCTATCTCTTTGTTACTAGGGTACAAGAAATTTAAGACAAAGAACTAATCTTATTCATCATGCTTCCGCCACTCCTTCTTGCACAATATCCAGGAAAAACTGATCTCAAGGAATGACTCCTCCATTTTTTGGCAATGTCAAAGTCCAAGTAACTTAGAACATAGATAGTTTACATACTACAGACAGAATTTTTGCCACTCTTATTTGGTGAAATGTGTCCCTTGTTTCTTCATCATTGCCCATCACAAATTTTTTTTCTATTTTCTCTCCAGCTGTGTTGCCTAATTAGTTTCTTATTAACATTTCTTAATCTGAAAAGCTACTAAAAACCACCAGACCACAAATAGCTTGATTCAATGATGGCCATTTTATAGAAAAGAGCCACTGAAAGCATTGAAGTCTGTTAAACAATGAGTAAACATAGACTGCAAGATAAACAAATAACCTTGAGTCATCATCTCTGGATGTCTTTTTACCAAATAATTCTGATATGCATTAAAATCATGCCCCTAGTCACTAAGCCCAGTGGACGTATAGGCAGGAAGTGGCAACATGTAGCAATATTGAAAAATTCTCTGAGCCAGTCAAAGCCCTGCCTGAATACAAACAATATTTGTGTGGCAATCTATGAAGAAGAGAAATTTTGATTTTGAAAGGTCAAGTGTCAGGATATGGAATGAGGTAATACTTTCCCAATGTTTTGTGAAACATCAGTGTCACATTTGATGTAATCAGGTACTCTATAACAACTAATGATCTGTGGTCACAATAGGAATATTCTGGATCAAACAAAAAGCTGGAGATTTTTCCCTGTAAGCCTTTTAAGAGTCTTTAATATTCAAATAAGCATTATTAACTACAGGGTACTAAGGATATAGTATTCAATATTGTCCACATACATTGGAATCATAGACTGTTTTTCATGTGTCTTTACTTATAATAATGACTGAGGAAGTCATAACATATGAGATGTATGAGATGTGTAATGTACTCCCTCAAGTAACTGCAAAAAGTAAAAACTTCACAAGCTTTAGAATTAGAATGCTTGAGTTTAAATCTCTGGTGAGTCATAAAAAACAGAGTCCTTAAAATGTCACTTACCTCTGATGCTTCAATTTCTTTACCTGTAAAGGAAAGTGAAATCATCAGTTCCAACTTCACTAGCCTAATGGAATGATTAAATATGGTAATAGATACTGAGGCATTTTAAGAAGTGTAAGCATCATAATTTTTGTTTTTACAATCAATAAATTGCAATATAAAAATTATGCATCCATGTAAGGATAAGAGCAAACTTATCAGAGTAGGGAGAGTTAAGGTAGAAACTAATAATCAGACAAGGCAATGTTAAGAACCATCAACATAAAGGCTTATATGCTACAAACGTCAGGACCATGGAGAGCTCCACCTGGTTCTATTGCTCTCCTGGCTGACTTGAATACGCCTCCTGAGTTCAATCCTGAGCCAGCCCACATTTTTGGTCTTAATGGAGCTGAGTACTAGCTAACAAGAAACTACCATGTTTCACATGGAAGGTCAAGTCTGTCGATAAGAATAGAAAGTTTAGAAGGCTGATCCAACTTGATTCGGTCTGGTTTTATTTTTTAGGTCAGGTGTTCAGATCTCTAGTCATATTTATCACTGGTATATCTGCTTAGCTTGAGGTGTTTGGAATGAAGGTTGCAAGGAACATTACTTATTCTGTGGACTCACGTTTAATCTCCAGATTCTTCTCTCCTTCCCTAGTTTTCACTCAGAAAACTGTTAAGCATCCACCTTCATCTGGACCCCATAGATACCTAAAATATGCTATAATTTTAGCACTCCCATCTTTAGTTTTTCAAAGCAGGATGATGATAGTGCCTTTGCCTAAGTCCCATTATACTACGGAAGCAGTAACCTTTGTCCTGATGTGGATCTTTAAGAAAATGTCAGGATTTTTTTCTGAAAACACATATAGGAGTTTTGTAGGGTTCAGTTTTGACCTGAATGCTTTTCATTTTCGCTGAAATAACAGAATTGCTGATGTACTAATTTAAGCATGTTCAGTAGACCTTTAAAACATAAAGCAATTCCGCTCACATTCTCAGTAAAACTCTAAAACACGTAGCATAAAAGTTATTTATCCAAGTGAAGTTTTATACTTACTATGTTATGCTGGACTAAAAGTTTAGCAAACTACATTTCCCAGTCTCCTTTTTCAACTCAGTTCCTATCCAGTTATGTCAAAAGGGGGCATTAGAGAGCATTAGAAAAAGTACAGGGAAACGGGAGCCCTTTCTTATTTATATCAAAATCATCTCAGTGCTTCTGTGTTCCAGCATCAAGCTTCATGCAACATTTTCAAAATTAGTGTTATTATTTTCTTCAGAGATTGCACAGTGTCTTTGTTTCCAGAGTTTTGACCATCAGTTCTCTAAAGCCATTCCTACAAACTTCAAGCTTCTGGACTCTGACCTTGCTGCTTTGGCTCCCCTGGCCTAGGAGGAGCAGTTTCTCCAAAATTTATTGTCTCCTCCATTTACACTGGGGTTACATTCTGATAAGTTGAAAATACCATATGTGGAAAAGGCACCTGGTACAACTAGCCTCCTAAACATCCTGGCTGAGCAACCTAGTATGCATTAGAAGATGAGTTGTTTAACCTCAGGATTGCATGGCTCCCTGAGATGTGTAGCTCAGCACCCACCCCCGCCCTAAATCCCAAGAGAATATCATGCTACCTACTGCTAGCCTGGGAAAAGATTGAGATTCAAAACTTAAAGTATAGTTTCTACTGTAGGTGTAACACTGTCACACTACCAGAAAGTTGGTAAATCATAAGTTAGAACATTATTCTTGATGTTTTTTTCCCCTACAACTCCCTAAAATCAGCATAACTAATTCCCTAACATAAATCTCCTTTGTTGAAATAGGTAGTGTGGATTCTGCTTTCCAGTAGAGATTTTGCCTAATAAACTGTATGGAATTATCTCTCCCTTCACATCAAAAGTTCAGCATCCAAGGCTAGAGAATTGTACAACTAGACCCTCAATGCTTTCTAAACATTTTTCCAGCCATGGACTCACTTTGGTAATCTTATGAATGTTTTAGGCCCCTTTACCTAGAAGCGGATGTTTACAAAATTGTAAATGTGTTATCTAGAGGATCGTGGGTCCCCTAAGTGTTTGCCATTAATTTTCAGACTATACTCCATCTTATGGATATTAAAATTCCCATAAGGTCATAAATATTTTGAAAACTTGTTCCTAATTTTAAGTAAGACTTGTTATGTGTTTAACTGCAACTCCACTATTTTAAATACAAGTGCCTTTATAAAGGAGTAATAACAGTAATTCTATATTATGGCTTTCTACATTCTCACATTTTCCATCTGGATATATTTGTGTTTACTGAGATTAAAAAATATTTGTTAAACATGTTTTAAAATTATTTTTCCTGAACATAAATGATGTTTTCCTGATTTTATTTTCATTTATTTATTTTGTAATTGACAAAAAATGTATTTATCTATATTGTAAGACTTGTTATGTGTCTAACCGCAACTCCACTATTTTAAATACAAGTGCCTTTATAAAGGAGTAATAACAGTAATTCTATATTATGGCTTTCTATATTATCACATTTTCCATCTGGATATATTTGTGTTTACTGAGATTAAAAAATATTTGTTAAACATGTTTTAAAATTATTTTTCCTGAACATAAATGTTTTCCTGATTTTATTTTCATTTATTTATTTTGTAATTGACAAAAAATGTATTTATCTATATCAATATGTCTGTATACACATATCTATATAGTGTTATGATTCAGTCAAGCAAATTGGGCATTAACTCATGTACTTGTTTCTAGTTAGAATATTTAAAATCTATTCTCTTAGCAGTTTTCAAGAATACAATAAAATTTCACTAACTGTAGTCACCCTACAGTACAACACATCTTGAACTTATCAATCTTAACTGAAATTTTATACCCTGAAACCAACATGTCTCCAAGTTCACACCATTCCCATCATCAAGCTCCAAGCACCATTCTATTTTCTACTTCTGTGAGATGAAGACATTTATGTTCTACATATAAGCAAGAGAATATGATATCTGCCTTTCTGTGTCTGGATTATTTCACTTAATGAAATGTTCTTTGTTTTCATCCGTGCTGTTACAAATTGCAGGATTTTATTTTTTTATGACTAAAGAGCATTCCATTATCTATATATACCATGTTTTCATTATCCATTCTTCTGATGACTTACACTTCAATTGACTCCACATCTTGGACAGTGTGAATAATTCCCCAATGGACATGGGAGTGGAGATGTCTCCTTATACTGATATCATTTCTTTTTTACACATAACCAGAAATGATTTTGCTGAATTGCATGGTAGCTTCTAGTTTTTGAGCAGCTTTATTAGTACCACCATTACAGAAACCATTTTCATAATCTCTATACTAGTTTTCATTCCCCAAACAGTATGAGCCCATTTTTCTCCACATTTTTGCTAACACTTGTTGTCTTTCATCTTCTGGATAACAGCCACTCTAACTGGTACCAGGTAATATCTCATTGTGGTTTTAATTTGCATTTATTTGACAATTAGTCCCATTAAGCATTTTTCAAACATGCATTGGGCATTTGTCTTCTTTTAAGAAATGTCTAATCAAATACTTTGCCCATTAAGTGGGGTTATTTTTCTCTTTCTATTGAGTTGTTTGAGTTCCTTATATGTTTTGAGGACTGATCCTTTGTCAGATGTACAGTTTACAAGTATTTTCCCATTCTGAGGTTGTCACTTCTCAGCGTTGACTGTTTTCTTGCCTGTGCAAACCTTTTTATTTTAACGTGACCTCATTTGTCTTTGTTTGTTTTGTTGCCTGTGTTTTGAGTATCAAATTCAAAAAATTTATTGGTTACAACAAAGTCATGAATCTTTTTTCTTAATTTTCTTCTAGGACTTTTACAGTTGCAGGTCTTGCATTTAAGTTTTAACATATTTTGAGATTATTTTACAAGGTATGAGATAAGGGTCTAATTTAATTCTGCACATAGTAGTCACAGCGCTATTTACTGCAGAAATTTTCTTTGCTCCATTGTGTACTCTTGATACACTCATTAAAATCAACTAAGTGTGAAACATGAGGATTTATTTTGAGACACTTTTCTCTTTCATTAATCTGTGTCTGTCTTTATCCGAGTCCAGTGCTGTTTGGATTACTATAGCTTTGCAGTATATTTTGAACTCAGGTTGTGGGATGGCCTGCAGCTTCATTCATTTTGCTTAAAATTGCAATGGATGTTTCTTGAGAACATACTCTTAAGTGAAATAAATCAGACAATCATGAGCACACATCGAATTGTTTCTCTGATATGAGAAACCATAACTGAAAATAAGGACAAAGAGATATAATAGATATTATATAAAAGGAGGATGGTGCGCAGGGGAGAGGAATACTAGAAAGAAAGAAGGGGAAAAGCAGAAAGGCAACAGGGGAAAGAGAGGGGAATGGGAAAATATGGAAAATGATGAATGAACCTGCTGTAAATAGGGAGGGAGGGAGCAGAGGGGAGGGGCGGGGGAGAGGGGGGAGAACCAAGATACATCATGTATAGGTACAGAATAATTGTAATGAATGTGACCATTGTATGTAGAATGTACCAATACATGTTCTTGGTTTAAAATAAAAAAAAAAATTGCCCTGGTTATTCATGGTCTAGTTATTTCCATACTTTGGCGAATCACTTTGCTCCAACTTCTTTGATCTTTGTAATAACTATTCTAAGGAAGTGAAAATAAGAGGAATTACTTGTGTTTTATGGTTCATGAAATTCTGTGTAGGAAACGTTACATGAACTGCTCATAATTATGATACTAGAAATATCTGAACCAGCATTAAAATTAAAAATTATTGGAATCCAACTCAAAGATTCTTCCTCTTTTGTCTCAGCAAAAAGAAACTACAGTTGAGGAAAGAAGTATAAGTCTACTGCATTATAAAACTGTATTACAGATTTCCAAGTATTTACATCTTTTATCAGAACTCATATCTAATATCTATGATACGGAAGGTACTTTAGACACTGGTTTACAAGTCTACAGGAACTAGATCTGAACTAGGCTCCATCTGGAAAGGTCTGAATTCAGAATTAACATTCTCAGAAGTTAAGAATCCACCATCTTTTTAAATATGGGCTTTGGAATCATGTCAATTTAGATTTAAATCAACACATTGTCATTTATCAACTGTGTGACCCCGTGCAATTTATTCAACACCTTTTTCATTTTCTAATCTATAAAATAGACATAATAATGTTTTAATAATAAATATTAAGATGAGAAAATATATAAAAGCATAGAGCAGAGTGCCTGGAACACAACAGGTTTTCAGTGTCTGTCTCTTTTCCCATTTGCCTTATGCTTTCTAAATCACTGGTAATTAGAAGGATCAGTATATCCTAAAATTAATAATTATCTCTGCAACTCCAGGTCATACCCTGTTTCTCTATCAAAGCAAATAAGTGATTTTCTCTGTTGATAGTCATTATAAAGCAGGCTGTACTTTTTGTATTTTACACAATTTCTTTCATTGTTCTCCTGGTAACACTGGAGCCTTTTCCAGGAGGATGACTAATGGGGCTCACTGCATTTCGGAAACACTTCCACAATTTTCTCTTTCCCTGATGAGACTCTTACTCAGCTCTTCCTTTCCGGTCCCTTTAAAAGAAACTCCAAGGGGCCTTCCTTAATGGTGTCCCTGCAGATGTGCTGTTCTGTCAAGGGCTCTTCCAAGCACTTCAAAAGTCACACGAGATTGGGTGAACAGCTCAGCTTTTCCAGGTCGCCAAACATTGCTTAACTATTTTTCAAAGGTGTTGGCATCAATAAAAACCTCAAATGCTTGTGGGGCCAAGCACTGGTTCCATTAATATTTCATACCCTGGATATTTTAAAAGATTCATTTATTGTGAAATCATCTGTCAACTTTTCTCTAAGAGCTTTTTGATGTCCCACCAGCTTTCCCAAGCTCTCTGTGAAAACTTTTGAATAGCTTCATCCATTCCCACCTAGCCCTGGCTTCAGACACTGTGGATGACCCCAAGAACTAGCTAGCCAAATATAGCAAAAGAGCCCTTCACAGCAGGACTAGCTCTTGGCCAAACTGTTAAGAATATTACTGAGATCTTTACAAATATAGAGCTGTGAATTATGTGTGATTTTCCAAGATGAGAAGATGGAATAAATGGACTATTTCGCCAATAAGATTGTTATCTTTATGTAGAGATGTGCTTTTTAAATACCAACAAGGTTTTGGATCCCAGCGCAGAAGATCCTACTTCTGAAAGCTCGGCAAAACGAGCAAGTCCAAGAAGGTGAAATTGAGAGGTTGTGGCCAAGATGATAATTTCAAGGATCTCTTGGGGGAGGCTTCCTTGTTCCCATTAGACATGTGATTTGTGCTCATACTGCATATAGGCTCTCTGTGTGCAGGCTGGTTTTGACTTATGTATCAGGTGTAGGCGTGATTCAGAAGATCATATATAAGAAAAAGTGGCAAAATGAGTTTAGAATTTTTTCAGTTTCTTCATTCCATGAGTAACTACTTTGACAAAAACTAAAAGAGGGAGTTCTCACTTCTCTAGAACCTTCCTTTTCAAAAGGGAATAGTATCATTACATAATACTCACACACACACACCCCTCCCTATAGGACCCACTAAGTAAACAACCAACTTTCGTAATTTTCATCCTCTTTCAGATGATTTAAATGAGTAAGAAAGCACATATCCCTAGAAGACTGACCAAGATGTAATGCTAAATTTAGAAATTTTAGAAACAACAGCAGGATGGTAAGAAAACTTTTCAAACAGGAAAATCTGCTTTTTCTAAATTGTACGATGTGTGAGCTCCACACCAAGAAAAGCACTCTACTAGGGACCAAAAAGCCTAAATTCTACTGCCAGCTTCACTGTTTACCACCCACATGACCTTGAACAGGTCCCTGAGTGCCACAAGAATTTTCATGTGGAAAGTGGGATTATGTTTTCTGAACCAAATTCAGGTGGTAAAGCCTTTGAAAAGAACCTAGAATTTACCCAGAAGATTACATTCATAATAATTTTGTGGGCTGATGATGTGTGTCAGTGCTAAAGCACTTGCCTGGCATGCATCTGGTCACAGGCTCAATCCCCAGCTCCGAAAGTGACAACAAGAACAACAACAATAATACTTTTGTGACCTAAGGCAGAGAAATCATATTGTTCCCATTTTGCAGGTTGGAGAAATTGAAAATCAGAAAGATAAAATCACTATTTTAATGATTCAGCACAAGTAAGACCAGAGCTGAGACTTGTATTCACAAATCCTGTCTATACCATAACATGCCACCCTTCTCCTCCAAAAGACAAAATTAACTGCAATATGATATGTAGATTCCTAGTTTTAGTTTTTGTTGTTGTTGCCACTGTTAGTTTTTGATTGTGGCAAGAACATTAACATGAAATATATTTCCTTAATAGGTATTTAAGTGAGCAATAGTGTTATAAACTATAAGCACAATGTTGTATATAGATCTCCAGCACTTGCTCGTCTTGTGTAACTAACACTTTAAACCCATCCAACAACTCTTCCTTTGTTCTTCCTTCCAGCCTTTGGTAATCCTGTGCACTTTGACTAGAACCTCGAGTACTTTCTTGAATAGAAGTAGTGAGGGAGATCTTCAATTTGCTCCTCATCTTAGTGAAAATCCTTTTAGTTTTTCACCAGTAAGTATGATACAATATTGGCTATGGGGCTTTCATATATAGTTTCTGTAAGCTTGAAGTATCTTTCTTCTTTACCAAGTGTGTTGAAAGTTTTCATTATAAAAAGATGCTGAATTTGTTTTCAAATCTTCTACATCTAAGATAATTGTGTGGATTTTACCCTTCATTTTGTTAATTTAGTACTGTATATCACTTTGACTGATTTTCACATGTTGAAACATCTTTGCATGTCAGAGGTAAATCCAACTTGATCACAGTGTATGATCCTTGCAGTGTGATGTTCAATTTGGTTCTCAAGTTGGTTTGGGGGGATTTTTGCAACTATGTTCACACCTGTAGTTTTCTTATATTACCTTTTTCTGGGTAATGGTCTCATGCTGGTCTCCTAAAGTAGGTTTGGAAGTATTCCCTCCTCTCCAGTTTTTTGGAAAAATATTAGTATTGATTCTTCTTTAAACCTTTGGCAGAATTCACCATGAAGTCATCTTATCCTGGGCCTCTCTGTTGTGGGGAGATTTTTAATCCCTTACTTGATCTTCTCACTATTTATAGATCCATTTGCAATTTCTGTTTCTTCATGATTCATTCATTGTGGATTGTATTTTTCTACAAATATATTCATTTCTTCTAGGTTATCCAGTTTGTTAGCAGGGAATTGCTCATAGTTATTTTTATGATCCTTTTTTATTACTTTTGTGCCTTCAATTGCAGTGATTCTATCTATTTATGTCTCTCTTTTTCCCTCTCGGGCTGGGTAAAGGTTTGTCAATCTGGCTTATTTCTTCAAATAACAACCCTTAGTTTGGTTGAACTGATATATTGTTTTTTCCATTCCCTGCTTTGTTTATTTCTGCTTTAAAAGTTTAAAACGCACTTATTTTTATTAGTACATATTTGCAATAAATAATGATCACATTCATCATGGAGGATTTGTTCATATACATAGCACACCTTAATTCCTTTTTCGTCCCCCTCCCCTGCCTTCCCTCCAACCCTTCTTCCCCTTCACATTTACAAAAGCTCCATTTCTATTTTTTTCCTTTACATTCCTTTTCCTGTTAATTTTAAACTTTGTTCTTCTTCTACTTCCTTGGGGTAACATTGAGTTATTTGTTTGAGGTCTTTCTATTTTAAAGACAGGTATTTAACACCACATATTTTCCTCTTAGAATTTCTTCTGCTGCATTCTATAAATTTTGATACATTGTGTTTTTATTTTTGTGTGTTTTATGACAGTTTCTTATTTCCCTTTTTGATTTCTCATTTGGATCATTGATCGTCCAGGAATGAGTTGCTTAAATTTGACGTATTTGAGAATTTGCCACTGCTTTTCTTCTGCTATTGATTTATAGTTTCATTCTGTTGTGATTGGAAGAGATACTTACTACAGTTTCAATCTTCTTAAATTTGTTAAAGCTTGTTTTATTACCTAACAAGTTATCTATCTTGTGCATTTGAAAGAAATGTAAATTCTACTGTATTGCTGTTGAGTGAAGTAATTTGTATGGTTTTTTTTTTTAGGACAGTTTGATCTATAGCCTTGTTCAGGTCTACTGTTTTCTTACTGACTTTTGGCCTAAAGCTTCTACCCGGGGTTGAAAGTAGAGTAGTGATGTCTACTACTATTATTATATTGCTGTCCATTTTTCCCTTCAGATTAGTAAATGTTTGCTGTATATATTTAGGTGCGTACATTATACACATTCATAATTATTATAACTTCCTTGTGAATTGATAATCTTATCATTTTATAATGTCTTTTTGCCTCCCATGAAGTTAAACTGTTATCAGCTTAGAAAGACTACTGAGGGAAAAAAGAAACAATCTGCCTAATCTGAAAGTGGATGAGCACCCACTTGCTATTGTCCACACAGGTTCCTGTGGCTGGAGGCTTCTCAGTACAGTGGGCTCCACGCCATCTTTGGGAGCTACCAAAGATACCTGTCATAAAGGCACACTTGCAAACTCAAACACACACACTAAAACAGACGTCTGTCATCCCACCTCCAAAAAGGCTATTATGAATAATGAGATGTTTCTTGCAAGTCCCCCGACAACTTCAAAAAATACCTATAAAACGTATTCAAAAAAGAGAGCAAAAGAAAGCACACCGACATCAGTACAAAAAAAAAAATCAATGAAATACAAAGGAGAAAAGCAAGCAGAAAAGGACAAAGCAGACAGAAAATAATTAACAAAAGCTTACGGTACATCCTTCCCTACCAATAATTACCTTAAATGTAAATGGATTAAGTTCAATCAAAAGATATATAGTGTCTGAATGAGCAACAACAACAAAATCCAAAATTCAACACTATGTTGTCTGTAAGAGACTTACTCAATATTGTAATCCAGCCTGGCTAACATATCTAAACGTGTGCCTTCATTTAGTATAATCGTTTTATGTATTTTATACATTTTTATCACCTGGCTGTTAGTCTGCATTCATGACAATTAACTTGATAAAGACTTATAAATAAATAAATCCGATGCCAGCAAGAAAAGAGAGAAAGATTTCCTCAAGATTTAAAAACATGCACGGGCTGAAAATGAAAGGACAAGACAAGATATCCCACACAAATAGAAACCAAAAAATAGCACATACATGACAAAGTAGATTAACTAATCGCAAACTGCAGCCGCTTCTCTGTTAATGTTTCTTTTGTATCTTCCGTGTGACAAGAGACACGAGACGACTCGGTTGCCCAAGTAGACAATCACAATTTTGGAAATTTTTATTTAGCTTATTTGGCTTAGCTTGGCTATGAAAGAAGTCGCTCTGCTTGGGCAGGTGCTTCTCCTCAAGCAGAGATGTTTGGCACAAACAGTGGGGGTTCGGCCGCCAGAGACGCAGGGATGAACCAAGACACAGAGCTGCTGGGGACACTCAAAACGCCATGACCACGGGGGGCAAGTATCATGAACAGCTTTGGACCTAAGGCGAAGATCAGAGAGGGGCCGATGATGTATTCTGCTCATATTTCTTTACAATAGAAGCAAAAGCTGAAGGTTTAAAGCTTTCTGTTTTAGGCAACATCAAAATGTTTGCAGACTCATCGCTTCAAAACAGTAGCATCAAGGTGTCCTATTTTCATTTGTCAACCCTCCTCTCTAGTATGCGGGATTTTTACAGCCCTCAATAGACTTTACTGTCCTGTCAGTCCATTTTCATACTGCTACGCTTCCCCAGAACTGCCACATACTCTCTGGCACTTACAAAAACAGGTTACATGTTCTGTACCATCGCCCCCTTTAGTGTTCCCAGACTGCACTGTGACCTCTATAGCTATTAACCTCTATTTTCCTCATACCCTAATTATACGACCCATTCTCAAGTATCCTTAATAATTTGTATGTGGAGAGATACCATGTCTCATGGAATTCTGAAATGGGGAGATTTTTACACTATGAAAAACTGGTGTGGTCTAAGTACATAGCAGATAGTTAATTGATACTAAGTCTAAAAATTATTTTTAAATGAATGCAATGCATCCTTTCCATGAAAACACTTCTACCACTGGTGTGCCTTCCTGGGTCTCTCTTAGACTCCACAGACATTTCTGAACAAGAACTTCACACAGACGCACACCATGTCCTCCTTTTGCAGAGCCCAAGCTGTGTGTGAGTGGGGAAGGGAGAGTTTATTTCCACAACAAGCAGAACATCAAAATGGCTTCAAAGCGACTGCAGCAGGGGCTTCTGCCACAAGATAAAGGAGCAGCAGGCAAGGAGGCAGGGAAGAGAAAAAGCAGACTCAGAGAAGTGAAAACCCAAGTGGAAGAATGGGCCCTGCATCAGGCAGGTGAATGGAAGGGGGTGAGAGAGATGAGGCTTCCTGGGTTCTACATCTGAGTTAGCCGCAGAGGCTGCTGTGGAAAGAAGAGAAGGTAGCTCAGATTCATAAATCAAAGCCACAACTTGGAGGGCTACTGTTCACAAAAGACCGATGAATTTGTTCAAAAGCTGATGGAATCATTTCTTCCCATTAAGTGAGAAATCCAAGAAGGAAGTGCCACATAGGTACCAGCTCAAACCCACTCATCAAAGTGTGCATGGCAGAGAGGCTGATAGGAATGCTGGGAACCACGGAAGTGGCTATGAGCTCATGCCGCCCGTGCAGACAAACATGGGTCCAAATCACAGCTGCATGACCTGAGGTTCATTACTGATTTCTCACATGTTCCAGCGGCCTTGGTGCACCTCACACTAAAACAGAGATGAAACGTCTTCCTCAGACAATCAGTGCCAGAATGAGATGAGATCCTGCAGAATTTGACAGTCAGAAAATAAACACTCAATAAAAATAAGGCAAATTTTAAAACAATTTAGTGAAACACCTCAGAGCCTTCTGCTGAGATGAAAAGGAAAATAGCATAATGATCTCAATTCTCGTGGCTTTATTGGCTTTAAAAAGCGCTTCACTATCTAGTGCTTACAACAGTCTTCGAAGGTGGAGGAAATAGAGATCATTGTGAACGTCATAATTATGAACAAAAGGCGCAGAGCTGAACTCCACCTCAGCTCCAAACCTGAGACCTGTCAGCTGTGCGACCTCGAGCCTCTGCTCACCTGCCCAGTTACTCATTGGTGAAGCGTGGAGAGTACCTCTACCTCAAGATCATTGAGGGAATGAGCGGGGTTAATACTTAATACACCAAGAAGTCAATAAATATTACCTTCCATCCTCTCTTGCTCATTTCATAGAAACACTAAAACGACACTGAGTCCCAGAGGGATTGAGGCACTTGCCTGAGCATTCTTCCCAAAGAAGTCAGGCTGCCGGCTCACACCCAAGAAGGACACTTCAATCCCAAGTGTCATTCCATCTGCAGGGCTTCGCTGGACTCCCTACTGATTTGCTTGTCAATGGGGCAGGGACCACCTGCAAGGTCTAAAGTTTCATCAAGGCACATATATGTGGAGGGAATCCCCCGAGTCACTCCAAAAGCATGTATCAAAGGCATGGAGTGAACAAGGCTTTCATACACACTGCTCTCTCTGTGGAGCACCTGTCCTCTTCAACTCCTTCTCTTCACTTGCCTGTAGAGTGTGTCTCAGTCGGATTCTCTAGAGAAACAGGAACAATAAGAGATTGTATATTCATATGCATATATGAGTGTGTGTGTGTGTATTTATTATATACCCCCCCCTCCTTTCACGATTGTGAAACTACAAAGTCTGACGTCCGTAGGGGAGCTCAAAAAGCCTGGAAGCCCAAAAAGAAACTAATGTTGTAATATCGAGCCAGAATTTTGTTCTTTCTGGGAATCCTCAGTTTGACCCTTAAGTCCCTCAGCTGATGGGGTGAGACTTGTCCACACTGGTCAAGGGTAACTGCAAAGTCAACTGACTGTTGATGTTAACCAAATACACAAAGCGCCTTCATGGCCACACTTGTATTAGCATTTTATTAAATAATCCTGTCTACGTATCCCAGCCAAGTTGACACTAAACCATCACAGAGGAAGCTCAGAGGATCCTTCCTGAAGCTGCCCTTCCCTAATACCTGGAAGCAGGTCAAGGCCTCCAATTACCCTTTGAATGGCAGCCTGTGGTTCTTCATAATATGTTTAAAACAAACATAATATAATCTTTGGCATACATTTTTGCTTAAGGCATAAGCATTATAATGGACAATCTCCACTGTTTCAAAAGTCCTGTGAAGAGCTATTTCCATCTGTAGGATTCCCGGGGTCTGTGCAGTGGTCTCTCAGCTCTGATTCACTTCTAACTGAATGTGTTAAGTTCACCTTTTAGTGGAATTGCTGTCTACCTGAGGTGGTAACAACTTAGCACAGGATGCATTAGGGTTCTGCCATTCTAAGACCCTCTCTTTAAAAAACTTTTTAAAAACCACGTATCACTTTCCAAAAGTCTGCAAAATAAATTGGGAGAAATTTTGTTTAAAAAAATAAAATTAATACAGACACTTGTTTTCTCCTCTACATGCACAGAAAGTGCAGCCTTTGGGAATTTATCAGAGTACGATAAGTGGGAACTTGCAGAGACCCATAAAGGACTGTTCAGATCAGGTTTTTCTTCCTTCCATTTCCCCCTCTGCACTCAGAGGACTCCTCTTCCTGCATTTTTTTGCCTGATTGCTTCCTTTGTTCCCTGAACATTTTTAGATCCTCTACTCGGAGTGAGATCCCCTTGTATTCAATGTCAGCTGGGCCTGAGTCCGGTTTAGTGCAGGTTGGGATGACTTTTATCCTGGTTGCTGATGGGAAAAAGCTGAATGGTGCTGTGTGTCAGTGTTTTAAGATGATGCATCTCCAGTCTTCAGGGAAGAGAGTCCATCTCAACATGTGAAAGGAAAGAACCAAAGCAAGGCAGAGTTACTGGTTGGAAAGTGATTATAGGAGAAGAAACATTTATTGAAGAATTTGTCAAATGTTATAGGCTTATCAGTAGACTCTAGTGATGGTAGAAGGGAAGCTGTCTCTACTTCAAAAAAACTTTTTTAATAAATGCTTCAGAGCAAAAATGAGACTTCAGAGGAATATCAGTTGGTGCCAAAATATCGATTGCTCTTTACAAAACACAGAATAATTTAGGGTGTCCTTGGCAATCTGGATGTTAGGAAATGAAGAAAAATAGCAAAGAAAGGTTATGATGGGAGGCTGGAAGCTATGAATATGACCTCCTCCATCTTCCCAACACACACACACACACACACACACACACACACACACACACACACACACTCCTTTCCAGTATCCATCTAATTCACAATTATCTGGAGTGAGGACTAGTTGTGGTTATTTTAAAAAACAAAGGAAAGGCTGTGCTTTCTGTCAGAGCCAATGTGATGCCAAAGAACGTCAGCTCTCCATCACACAAGTGCTCTGAGTTACAGGCGATGCTGGATGAGTGAGAGCTCCAGGAATTCCTAGGTATTTAGGAGAAAGTTTGTTTATCTTCAGAATGCAAAATGAGCAGGGCTCCAGTCAGGTTATCTGGATCTCAGAGACTGACAATTAGTTAACAAAACCCATCAAGTTTTATCTCATTTAGTCGCCAATATCCCTCTCTGTGACACATTGTCACCCTGTATGGATGATTCTGGTAAAATACATATGGAGAGCAAACTACCCAGCTAGTTAGAGCCATTTCAAAGCTATAATCCAGGTTGCCTGACTCCCATTTTTGCCTGAAAGATAACTTGGGCACTCTGCACTGCTTCAGGGGCTTTCATTCACTCATTTAACCTCTGTTTCCTCTATGAGGAGATTGGATGACAGAGAGATTGCCCAGGGTGGAGCAGTGAGTAAATAACAGAGCTAAGACTTAAATGCATACAGGCTGGGCCAGTGTGCAAAACTTCACCACTAGACCATTACACCTCTGTGCCTACCATATTCTGCTGCCTCCAAATGACTCTGTGGCTTGATCCTTGAAACTGTCCTTGTTTCCCCCCCGAGTTAGCTTATCTCTCTGCAGCTGGTTATCAGTTATATCTCTTCCCTGCTTGGTGTTCCATATATTATTACACTTTCCTATCTCACATCTTCTTGCACTCAGTTATGATATGCATCCAGTTTATGAGAGGCCAGACCCATGACTTGTGCTTTGTATTTCAAAAATGTTTGCATTAGGGATTCCAAAAGTACAACCAGAGGAAAATAAATTAGCAACCAAAAACATCCTGGGTGGCAGGTCAATAGCTTCTGAAAGATACTAGACAGAGCTGCTTGAAGCTTTTATTAGAAACACATCCAACCATTAACCCACTGATTTATTCATTCAACAAACTTTTATTGAGCTTCCGCTATGAGAGGATGTGAATGACATACAGAAATGACAAGGACACATAGTTTTTGTCCTGAAAGAGTTTACAAACAAGTCAGAAATGGGAAATTTTATCAGAGGGCTTCATAAGGAAATAGGCTGTTTCAAGAGACAGTGAGGTCCCTGTCAATGGAAACATTTAAGGAGTCTGGAAAATTCCTTGCAAAGGAGAATATAGATGGAATCCCAACATCAGATGACTGTTTAGGCCACACTAACTTTAATTTTCCTAGAAGTGTTGAGATTCTATAAAAATAAAGCAGAATGATTGAAATGCTTGTCAGAGTATGTCCGACACCCTAGAACGCAGATCACGGAAGAATTAATTCTAGCCTGTGGAAACAGGGAGGGCTCACAGGGTGTAGGGGCAATGAACAGAGGGACAGTTAATTTGAAGGCAGCATGCCCATAGCTTCGGGGGCCCCTCAGCTTCCCAAGTTATTTAACCTTGTGGAGCTTCAATCTCCTAATCTCCAAGACAGGGTTAATTAGGCCTGCCCTGCCCAATTCTCCCTGCTGCTCTGAAGATCAAATGAGATGTTTAAAGTAGTTCGTAAACTACCAAAAAAAAAAAAAAAAAGAAGAAGAAGAAGAAATTATGCAAATGTAATGTTAAATTAGAAACTTAGTACAAAAGGGACCAAACACTACTGGTGAAGTTCCAGACACCAGTAGGCAGGATATATCTTTTAGTGTACAGCTTCCCTCGAAATCTAAAACTGCACCACATAACTCTGGCCACAGAACACCTGTCCTGAATTAACTGAAATTTTGGTCTGAGGCTGCCGCATCCTTAATGGTCTCAGGAAAAAATCACTCAATTGCTCACTTTGGTTTATTCTAACAGCATAAATGGGAGGTAACTGTTGGTCATTACGAAACCTATTTGTTATCCTGCCATATGAAAATAAATACCCGTGCACCCATCGAGATGAAATAGCAAGATCCCCTATTGCTTTGAATTTTGGTATCACCTGAGGCAGTCAGTGAAAAGAACAGGTGTGAAAAATAAAGATATTTTGGAATACACAAATATGCACTGAGGATAAGATGGACACAGGGATTTCAAGTACTGGAGACACCATGTGACTTTTCCTATCTCAGTTCAGCCAGTATTCACAGAGCATTTATTACACACCAGACCCTGTAGCAGGCAATACAGGGAGACATGGAGATGAATAGTGCATAGCTCTGCCCTCAAGGGGCCCACATATTTATGAACACTGTGAAAGTGATAAAGGAAATGGACTAGATTAAATGGATCGTGAATCAAGATAATGACTACAGTCCTAGAGCTGATGCTGATTTGCTGGTTGACCTCTGTTAAAACATCTTACAGTTCTGTGTCCATCCTTTGCCAGCACTAAATGAAAACCCATAAAACATTGTTTTAAAACTTGTTGGAAATGTGTGCCCCTTTCCAATCTACCACTGAAAAGTCTTAACAAAAAATAATTTAAAAAGGATTCATTCAATTTCTTAGATGGTAATTTATGCACTGATTAGACAACTTTATTCTGAATCTTACATAGTAAAAAGAAAATACTTAAATGCATTGTAGTAGTGTATCGGAAATCAATTAATTCTTTTTTTTTTTAATTTTTAAGCAACTTTCTTACTGGGACAAGGAAATATAAAGATATACAGACTTCTAACTAATGAATTTCTGATGAGATTTTTATTTTATTTACAGTAAGTAAAGACACACTACAGTCATTGCAGGGCTCAAGTGTGTTCCATATAGCATGTATATTAGTTCAATTTCCTGTTGCTGAAACAAAATGTGTAGCTACATTTTACCATTTTTTCTCCTTTCATCTTACTTTTCTTTTAACCTTCTTCTTTATCCCCCTTTTCTCTATCTAGTTCTCTCTTTTGAATACTATCTCTCTTTTTTCTTTTTTAAACAAAATATCTATTCTACCCCTTTAGGGAGGGGTGGGTAAATGGAAGGGAGGGGAGGGGAAGAGGTGGGGAAGAGGGGGGAAAAACCAAGATGTATCATGTACAGGTACAAAATAACCATGTTGATTATGATCATTATATATACAATGTACCAATACATGTTCTTGGTAAAAATAATAAAAAAAATTTAAAAAATAAAATAAAATAAAATAAAAAATAAAATGTATTATATTGGGAAAAGGAAGAAAGTGTCCAAATGGGAAAGGGAACAACGGAGGAGGAGGGGGAAAGGAATAGAGGGACAAGAGAAATAAGAAATGCAAGGAAAAAATTGAAACAAAGCTTTTGTTAATAAGGAGGGAGGAGGGGTGAAGACAGGGGAGAGGAACGGAGAAAAAAAGAAGCAACAAGATATGTCAGGTACAGGTACAAATTCCCTATGATGAATGCTATCACTATGTACATCTAAAATGTACCATTAAAATAAAATTTAAAAAAAAAGAAACAAAATGTGTAACACATTTTAAAGGACAAGAAGTTAATTTTGCTTATAGTTTCAGAGGTTTCAGTCCATGGTAAGCCAGTTCCAAAATGAAATACTACAGTAGAAGGGTGTGGCAGATGAAAGCTGTACAATATGTGGGACAGAGAAGCAGAACAGATTTGAAAGAACAGAGCGAGAAGGGGGTCAGGGACAAGACATAGTCCCAAAGCTCATGCCCCCAAGACCCTCTTCCTCCCAATAGGCCTCACCTCCTCATATCTGCTTCAGCTATGATCCCATGGTGAAGTTGGTGCCCCCAAGGTCCAAGCATTTCTCCAGGAGTCTTTAAATCAAGATTAACTCCCACAAGTCCACCTTTGTCATCTGGACACCTATACACATCTACTTAACCATACCTGATCTCCCAATAAACACAATAAGAGGACCACAGTTCCACCTAAAATACTGTAACTCTCCTGCATACAATGAAAGCACAGTAATTTCTTCCCCAAAGTCTCAAAGGTTCTAGGATTTCTCAAAAGTTTCAGTTCGAAGTCTTTTCTGAGACTCAAAGCAAACTGTCAGCTGTGAATCCCTATAAAATTCAGAAAGTAAGGTACATGCTTCCAAGGTACCATGGCACAGGGTAAGCACTCCCATTTCTAAAGGAAAGCATATGGGGAGAGAAAACGATATGACCAAAGCAGAGCTGAAACTCAGCAGGGCAAACGTGAGATCATGAAGTTCCTGTCTCTCTCTCAGTTTCCTTCCCTCTCTCTCTCTCCGTCCTTCCCTGTCTCTCTCTCTCCTCTCCTTCCATTCCTTTTCTCTCTCATACGCCACACATGCATGCACACAAGCTCTAGCAAAACTGAGAGACTCTTCCATATAGCAAAGAATATAATGAATTACATACCGGGCCCAAGATTTTAATTGACTCTTATGCTGGTTTAAACAGTGATTCACTGGTTTGGGGAAAGGACAGTTAGCTGTCAGCAGATATCCACCTGTAGACTTTGTGTTTATCCGCCAGCAGATATCCACCTGTAGACTTTGTGTTTATCCACTACATATTATCCACAATCCTCCTTCCTACAGCTTAAGAGACTCTACCATACAACTATGTGCTCCATGGGAAGTTGACAGTATCTCAGCCCTACGTGTAGTGTCCGTAGTAGCACTCAGTATTGGTCATCAACACACGTGAAGGGTCATCTGCTCTGGGGCTCCTAGACAAGGGTTTAGTCCTCTGAGAAAGAAACAGCAGAAAATGCAACTTTGTGTCTTTGGATATGTTGCATTCATATATGACACCTGGAACATATCTAGCATGTTTTGTGAATATTCTAAAAATTAAGTCAATGGATGGAACCAAGAGAATCAGAAAAATGGGCCAGACACACTTGCACACAATGTCTGTAACTCTTCTATCCCTGGACATCTCAATATAGGAGATAGGATGATTTCTTTGTACTCAAACAGTCTTTATTTATGCTTTCTGGAACTTGCAGCCCAAATCTTCCTAACTGTCCACCACATACTCACATATCCACCACATATTCAGAATGAGTTTGTACTTCACTATAATTTTGAACTTTGCCAATAATAGCAACACAGGCAGAAGTATCTCACTAGCTTCATAGTAGACCTACAAAGAGCACACAAAAAGGGATTATTTGGGATGTTTAAAGTACACTGTGTCCTGTGTGTGATAGTGTTTACAAGAATCCATGCATATGATAACACTCAGAATTGCATATCCCTGTCCAAAAGGTGATTACTACTGCATCTAAAATCAAAAGAAACCCAGAAAGGTTGGGCATTAATCCAAGCCATATTTGTCTGACCTCAAAGCAGCATAGCTTCTGAGTTCCAGTCCAATGTAAATAGCTCAATATACTACCAGGAAGCTGAGGTTTGTTTGTTTGTTTTTCTTCAGTCAGTTTCATTTTTTGAGACAGAGTCTTGCTATGTAGCAAGGGCTGGCTTCAAACTCATGATCCTCTTTCCTCAGCCTCTCCAGTGCTAGGATTACAGACATGCATCACCATGCTCAGGAAGAAGCCTGAAGTTTAAATCCCAGCTGTACCACTTAATAGCTATGTGATCCCACACATTTTCTTTCTCCTTTTCTCTCAGTTTATTTTCTCAACTGCCAAGTACAACCATTAATAGTCTCTGTCATTCTATCTTTTTGGGGGTGGTTCAGACAAGAAAATGATTTAAGACACAATTTTTAATGTAGGGGAAAAGGACAAATAACTGTAATTGTTACTGTGTGAAAATTCCTACTCTTCCAATATCATTCAGGCTGAAATTCCATCGCTCCTTTTCATTATGCCAAAGATAGCAAATTCAGGGTGTGCTTGCTATTATCACACCAGTCATCATACCTTTCCCTCTAAGATCCTTATTTATGGCTATAGCACCCCACTCAACCCTCTGGTCCAGAGAGTCTTCACAAATGAACTGGAATTGGTCCATAGGTTGGGATCTTTTAGTGACTGCTGGATTATCTTTTAGTGCTACTTATCATCTTACCCCAACGTGTTTTTTCCCATTTGCTTTTCATAAAAGAAACCCAATATTTTATTTTGGAACATTCACACCTAGAATTAAAGCCTGTGTGCATTTTTAGACTTCCTTTGCTGCTAGATACAGTCTTACAATCAAGTTCTAGCCAATGAGATGCAAAGGAGCAGGAGGTACAACTTCCAGAAAGGCTGCTTGGGGCGAGCTGACTCATCCTGTATGCTGCCCTTTCAGCCTTCTGCCTGCCTTCTTTTCACAACCTGCATTACGAATGTGATTTGTTGAAGATCTAAACACCGTATCTGACCACAGAGTATAAACATAATACCCTAGAATGGCAAAACAGAAAGATGGAATCTTGCACTCTTGGCTACATATTGGGCCATTACACCAACCATGAAACTACTTATCTCCAGACTTCTTTTAGATAAGAGAAAATGAATAGTTCCATTTAAGGTAAACCACTCCTTTTTGGGCTGCTGTTACTTAGAGCTAATCATATTTCTTGGCTTATATTTACTATCCCAACTCAACCTAATTTCCTTGGTGTATGTATACTGATATTAATACTTAAAAATTCAATACACGGAATATTGCTCTGAAATATTTTTAAATTATTGTGATCAAAACTTTGCATGATTCTTTCCAGCTTAAGCCACACATATTTAGCCATCTCAGAAACCAACTCTATAAATCTAGATGGGAAAAGACAAAAATTATATTGATAGCCATGTTTATGTGTGTATATGACTATATGCATATTTATTTATATAGTTATCTATCTTTGTATATTTACAGTATATTCACCTTTCTGTTACTGGGACAAAATACTTTACACTTGAAGCCTAAAAGAAGAGAAATTTACTTGGCTCGTAGTTTCAGAGTTTGAAGTTCATGGTCAGTTTTGACCAAGGCACAAACATAATGGCACAAAGCCAAAGCAGAGGAATGTTGATCACCTCCTGGCAAACAGGAAGCAGAGAGCAGGAGAGCAGAGAGGAAGGGGCCAGGGACCAACATAGTCCCCAGTGTCCTGCCCCTATGACCCCCACGGATGCACCCAGAAGGGGGTTGTATTAATCTCCTAGGCATTTCTCAAGCCAATCATGTTGACAATTAAGACTAACCATCACGTTTTCATAGATATAAATATAGATTATAATGTCACTGCTTCCTGAGAGCTTAGCCCATGCCACCTACTTTACATCAATTAACCCCACTTCTTGCAAAAAAAAAAAAAAAAAAAAAAAAAAAAAAAAAAAAAAAAAAAAAAAAAAAAAAAAAAAAAAAAAAAAAAAAAAAAAAAAAAAAAAAAAAAAAAAAAACCCAACCAGCAAGGTTTGTATCATTATCTCCATGTTGCAGGTAGTGACACTGAGAATCAGTGATTTAAAGTAAACAGTCCCCTTTTCAGATAGATAATAAGGGACAGATCCAGGATTCCAAGAAAATCTGTCTTACATCAAAAGCTATACCTCTTGGATGACACCATGGAAATTGAATTAATTACAATCATAGCTGGACGGCTAACAAAATGTTCCAGTAAGCATTGAGAGAAGACACAACAAGTAGTGTTAGGTGTGGTTGGCAGGTGGAGGTTCTTAAAACAATTTTGTATAACTAATGATTGCTGAAGGTCTAAATTCAAGGAGCGTGAAATGAGTCATGGCTCTCAGAAAACAGATAGTAGTCTGCTTTATTTTAACAACAAAGTTTGGAGAAGACTAAGGATAACATAGCACGTGGTCTTGTAATACTTACCATCTTCAGTTCCCGATCTACACTCTCTTTCAAGAGTACACCTTGATGATAGTGCCATGAAAATTACCCTTTCATCAGATGCATTTTCTAAAAGGCAGTTCTGGTGGTTTTTAAAATTTATTCTTATTCCATGAATTTACTACCGGCAATATTCTAAAATTATTTTGTTAAAATATAAGAGAACCATTTAAGGTTATTCCTCAGGATTATCCACTGTGAGTTTTAAAAATCATCAGAAATGGATTCTCAGGATTGGAGAAATGGTAGATGTATTAGTCATTTTTGTGGTCACTGGGACATAATACCAAACGCCTACCATGTAAAGGAAGAGAGGTTTAATATGCTCGGTGTTTCGATCTATGACCGGCTGGCTCCAAGGCAGAGACATCTTGGCGGAAGGATACAGCAGAGGACATGCTTAGCTCACGGAAGCCAGGAGACAGAGCAAGGCAAGAGTGTCAGGGAGGAAGGGGCCAGGGACCAGGCACGGAGCCTAAGGCCACACCTCCATGAGCCACCCAGACACACCTAGAATTGTGCTCCACCTGTCCCCAGGTAGGTTCCAAGAAACCCCACCCTAACCACCACACTAGACCATAACAAAAGTTGGTATCTGTTCTGTGCTCATTGGCTTCTTAAGGATTTTAAAGTTTTTATTAGTACATGTTTGCAGTACATAATGGTTACATGTTGTTATATATAAACAACATATTTTAACTCTTTTTCCTTCCCTTTCCTCTTCCCATTCCTTCCTTCCCCCTCCATCTCTTAGTTCTCTTTCCATTTGCAAAAGATCTATCTCCCTGTTTCTTTTATCTTTTATTTTGCTCTTTGAGCTATTTATATACTGAGTTTATCATATAAGAGAAACTATGTGATATTTAATTTTATATGACTAATTTATTTCACTTAACATTAGGGTGCATCCATTTTTCTACAAGTGATTCAAATTTATCCTTCTTTATGGCAGAGTAGTACTCCACTGTAAATAAATACTGCATTTTTTGTCCATTCATCTCTTGATAAACATATAGGGAGCTCCCATGATGTATGTATCCTGAGATGTGCTGCTAGAAACATTTTGCATAGATTACCTCATTTAATTCTTCATCAACACCCTAAACTAAAAGATATTGTCATCATCAACTGACAAATGAAAAAACAAGTCCTGGAGAATAAGTGAGTTACCACGGAAAGAGAAAGTGGTAGAACAGGGATTTGCACCCAACTAGTTCCCCTTGGGAGAGATGTTGGAAACTGAGTAGGTGTAATTATTTAAGGTAGGTTGACATCCACTGAAAAAAATACATCATTGGTTTCATACAATATAAATGCAATTGCTCACTCCTCTCCTAGTTCAGTGATGCCTAAGGAAGTTCTGGGCTCCACTGATCATTCGTGCACCCAACTTCCAACGTCTTAGAGCTCTCTGGATCTTCTGCGCTTTGACAATATACAAGTGAAGAGAGACATTTAGTGCAAGTTTGCGCAGAAGACCTTGGAGGCCCGGCAGGCGTGTAGTAAGCATCACTTGCATTTACATTCAATTAGCTGGAATTCAGTCTCTTGATCGGACCCGGGTGCAGAGGCAGCTGGAAAACGCAGTCTCCTTGGATTAAAATGAAACAGGTTGTAGTGAACGATCCTATTTTCCTGTTTGATGTTTGGAAGTGAGGTAGAAAAGGAAGGAGACGAGAAAATGGGGAACTTTGAGGAAACACCTAGTTGTCTGAAAATATCGGTCAAATTTAGGGAGCTGCAATAATTCGATATAGCAAATGCCCAGGTTGGCAGTGTGATATACTGAGGTGTCAGACCATCTAGGAACTTGGGACAAGGAGTTTGGATTTTGTTGTATAGCTACAGGGGAGGTGTTAAACAATGTTTCATGGGTTCATGGGTAGAAAATGTGATCACATTCAGAATTTAGAAAGAGAAAATAAAATATAGACAATAAGAAATAGGGAGCTAGGTCTTTTGCAAAAGGAAAGGGGACCAAGAGATGGAGGGAGAGAAAAGGAAGGGGAGGAGAAAGGGATGAAATGAAAATTCAGATGTGTGCACATCTGTACCAACTTGCCCTGAGGAATGTATTCCGTAGGTACTGCAAACATGTACTAATAAATAAAAATGGAAAAAATTTAAAAATAAATATAGGTAAGGTGTTGAAAAAAGAACGATTACTGCAGATATTACAGAAAATGATTAGCAAGAGCAAAATAAAAGGCCAAGAGAACAGTCAGGGAATGATGGAAGCAGAGATCCACGGTGTCAGAGGATTGCTGTAATGAGGCCAGAAGAAAGTACATGGTATGAATTAGATTAAGGAGTTAGAATTATACAATTAGAGGAGTTGACAAGTGAACGCATCCCCTCTCTCCCCAAATATAACCTGGCAATGGAGGCATGATTATTTTCACTTCAGGGAAGAAAAGACTCTCCTTATGGCAACTGAAGAACTCAACATGGTCACACAATTAATTAATGTCTGCAGCCAAGAGACAATCGTGTTTGACTCAGTCCCACATTCTTCCACTTGGCCCTCTGCAAACCCCGGCTGTGCCTTACCTATGAAAGTCATTTGTACAGCCATGAACAGTTATTCCTACCTTCTCCATATCTCCTATTTCATAAAAGAAAATATTCCAAATTCTTCTAACAGCGCCTCATATAATCTACTAAATTTCTTCAATCTTCTGATAGACCTCATCTGTATGCTTTCAAAATAATCCATTTAGGTTAAAGAATTTCTCCCTGAAACAAATACTTTAGTTGCAGGTTAACACACTGAAGCAAAAGCTATTCCACTCTTTTTCCAACTCATCAAAAATACATAAAATCCAAATAGCTCACAAGTACTTTCTAAAATACTTGAAAAATAATAATAGAAATTATTAAGTTCATTCTACTCCCCAAAGGCGTGAGTGGCCTCAGCTATAAAACCTGATGAACCATTAATTGTTTCAAAGTGTTGCAGAGCTTTGCTTAAATTGGACAGAACCCACCAACTCATTTGCAGGTAGATACAAAGTTGAATAAGTGGGCTCTTTTCTCCCAGTGGAACCTGAATTCCTTTTTATATATTCGTTAAACCAATAAATGGTTACAGTTGTAGACAAATGATTCTGAAGCAGAGTGAAAATACATGACTCAGATACCAGCTCTTGAAGTTTTCAGCGTTTAAAAGCTACTCTTCTGCTTGTTTATCCAACATCATTGAATGGTATCTAGCAATTTTCACCTGGATGTCATGCCAGAAAACTGAGTGTGGTATTTAAGACATCTTTCTTGCTCATCTCTCACATTTAATTAACCATCAAGTTAATGCAACTTCTAATTTGATTCAACTGCCTAAAAAAAAAAAAAATCATGAAGTCAAACAGTTTTCTTATTCTGTTACCTAGACCAGGACACAATCGCTTCTTCAAGGACTACACCAAGCTCCTAATTAGAGTCCTTGAGTTCTGCTTTCCTTAGGCTAGTCAGCCCTCAGCAATCATATGCGGATCTGGGGCCAATTTATGCTAAAATGTCATCATATACCTGCTGGAAACACCCCAGGGACCCCATTCCCAGTGACCCCTGCATGCTCAAACCTGGCATGTAATTTACTCTGTTATCCGCCCAGCACTTACAGCCCCACCACCTCACTCGCACATGCTCTCCCCAGCCATACAGAACTCCTTTCTGTTTCCCAAATGTGGCTTGTTTTTTTCTCACATTCAGGCTTTTTCACCTGCTGTTCCTTCTGTCTGCAGCACCTCACTTATCCTTTTTTTCCCTTGCTAACTACTATTTATTCTTCGGATCTCACTTTAGCTCTCCTGTCCTCCATAAATCCTCCTCTGCCCTCCAAGACTGAGTTAGACACTTTTGCCCTGAATCCCAGCACCTTCTCCTATTTACTTTGCAAATCGCCGTATCCCCTGCACCTAGTGTTATTTCCTGAAACAATGTCATTCCACCAGAAACATTTTTGGATGGCTTTAGTTACTTAAAAATACAAACTAATTCTCCCTCAGAAGAGAAGGACAGGCAGCCAATAAGAGGACCCTGTCCTTCTTAAGATCAATGTGTTGCTTTGATGGAAGAGACCTCCAAGGTAAAATATGGCCACAGGTAAAGTTAGAAACAAAACTGAAAAATAACAGAAGGCTGTGGGATTCGGAGGCTGATGACTGAGATAAGAGCAGCCAGCTTAAGCTCAGATTCTCCAGCAAAGTTGTTTTAGTCCTGATCCATTATGGCAGTGATGGTGGATACTTAGCTTTAATGTGCTTACAGGTTCAATTAGCATTTGATTTATTCATTCATCTATTCTTTCACCCCTCCAGTCTCAAGAGGATGCTGAGTACCAACTATGTGCCAAGAACCAAGCTAGGAGCATAGAATTTTGAAGAGACTTCTGGAGAGGTACGTATTTAAAACACATAATTTAAAAAGAAAATACAATCAGAAGTATTACACAAAAATTCTCCCTATTTCTGGCGAGCCAGCAAAGCCTGCTCTGGAGGGACTATCTTCCACTTTGTCCTCACCATAAGCCTTGCCGCCTTGCCCTGATCCCACTCTGTTTTCCAGCAAGACCCTTCTCAATGCAGGCTCTTGGAGCAATCCTGGGGCCCATCAGATGTGTGCACATACATTTAAGTGTAAATGTGGCAGTACAGAATAAAGGAGTCATGTGATTTCCCTGTTTTTTTGTAGGATAAACATTGTCAAACCTTCAGAACTTAAAGGGAGATACTTAACTACTAGTTCATCTGTCACTTTGATTTTGGTACTTACTCTGGGTCTCAGAATTTTCTATTTTTTTTTATTGCTATCATTGTTTTATTTTTTAATTTCATTTTAATGGTACATTTTAGATGTACACAGGGATTACATTCACCATAGGGGATTTCTTATTTGTAAAAGAGAAATAGGCACAAACAATAAATATTGAGGCAGAAGAAATCTTTGAAATCATCAAACCAATAGTTAAATTTTACTCCATGAAACATCTAAAGGGTATCAATGAGCATTTCTCAGAAAACATATTCCTCAGCTGGGCAGGTTGTCGCACACCTGTAATCCCAACACTCTAGGAGCCGGGGGCAGAAGGATCACAAGTTGGAGCCCCGCCCAGGTGACTTAGTGACTTAACAAGACCTTGTCTCAAAATAAAAAGCAGGGCTGGAGGTGTAGCTCAGTGCAAAGGCCCTGTGTTCAATTCCAGTACCCCCCCACACACAGAGATTCTGTAAAATACATGCATTTTGGTAGGAATAACTCAATGTTCCACAGCTTTCCTTACGTTGGGACTCCTCATTCTTCAGCAAGCTAAAGTGTGCTGTACATGACTTGGAAGTGAATGTGGTTTACATTTTTATCCAAACATACTTAGCCATGGTAGGTACGGCTACTCTTATCAAAAGCATCTTGTGAGGACCATTTTGGGGTAGAACATGTCAGACCTACTCTAATCCACTCCTCCAGATGATGAAGCCGGAGACCAGAGCAAAGTGGAGATTTGCTCAAATTCTCCCATCTACTGTATGGCTAAGTAGAACCCGATTGCTGTTGAGCTGGTTCTGTGGCCAGCAGGTATGCTTTCCATTCATTATGAAGAATAATCCTTCCCAAGGGCACTGGCTGTTGGAAGGTACAATGAGATACAAGCAACAGTAATTATCAGAGTCTCAAATGTAAGTTTGCTACATGACTCTTTGCAATTAAAAGAGGTCCCAATAGAAGATGTGTCTATAACCTAATACTGGCAATCATTATTACATGGCTGTGAAGTGCACACGCCTGATTAGTTGGCATACACAAATATGAACTAGGGCTGTTCTCCACCTTGCAGAAAGTGTACAAGGCCTGATAGACAAATTACAGGCAATAGAGAAGGCTTCGATTTGTTGTGTGATCACTATTTACTTAAATTTCTTGGGCTCCAGATTCTTTGTTGGTCATTTGTTGGTCAATCCTTACACTTGCCTTTCTCAAAAGAATTGACTGATAATTCGGAACACTTGCAAAAGAAGAAAGAGAGCCCACACAAATATCAAATACTACCTCTGTGATCTACTAGTTAGTATGGAATAAGCAGTGAGATGCAAGCCCTCGTAGGCCAAACTTCTCACTCTGAAACAGCATGTCTAATAAAGTGGAAGAAGAGAATGTCCACGAATTAAAAAGCAGCATTTGAAATCTAATCAGATAGTCTTTCAATTTACTTACCACCCCTGTGGTGCTATCCAACTTTATTAGGATTTTATCCTGTATTCTCTTTTTAAGTGATTTCACATTAATTTATTGTACTAACACAAAATTCTATTAAAATGGAAAGAACTTTTACAACTTTATTATTTCTTCCTGGTTACTGTCCCTAGATTTTCAACTCACTAATAAGGATTCTTTTGTTTTATTTCATGTCAGGGAGAGAAATTGTGAAGTCTCTTCAAGGTTATTTCCTGCTGGGTTGTTAAACACAGTAGGGACCCAGACTTGGAAGGTATGTGCTGTAATTGGCTGTGAGGGCCAGAAAGTTGAACTTCTCGTTCTCGTTCAGTCTCTTTTGATCCTGGATGTCTTACAAGTTTGTAATCATTCTCTAGTTTGGCTCAGACTTCAAAAGGCCAATATGAACTGAGCTATGAGGAAACGGAAATGCTAGGTCTTCTCTATCTTTGATAACCTCGAGTTCCGTTTTTCCAAGAAATAGACATTGAAGCTCTCCACGTATTTGACCTGACAGCTTCCTCATCTCTTAGAGCAATTGGGCCATACAGAGATGACTCATGGTCTGTGTGAGATGGAAGGATACACTCATCATCACAACCCTTTCATTTCACATGTGAGGAAACTGAAGTCCAGAGAGAGGAAAAGACAGAGAGTAATTTAATCAAGGTCACAGTGCAAGAGTGGCTGAGTCAGGACCAAAATCCAGGTCTTTTAACTCTCAGTTCAATTTTTATTTTTCTTTCCCACTATGTAAAGCCCTGAAGTTCTTTCGAGGGTATAAATCAGCCCAGATAATATTTCTTATCCAGGAAAAGCACCTGTTGTATCTCCTGATGTATGCTCATTATGATCAGTTTCCTGAATCCTTTCTTCTGTGTCTATATATTTTCCAAATTTCCAACTAACACAGACAATGAATTGCATATGACTTCCATGTTTGCTTCTCTGTGTGAGCTCCATGGCAGCTGCATTGCTGATCTGTTCAATATGTTTTTGACAGATGCTACTTCTGTGGATAATTCAGCCAGTTCTTCTCTTCAGTCTTCTACCCCAGCTCTCCCTGAACAGCTTATTCTAACCAGCCTTGCCCTGACCCTGAATTGCCATGAGCCAAAGATGAATTTTTAAGAGAATCTCTTTCATATAACCCTTAAAGATCTAAAAATATTATTTTTTTTTAGTACAGTCAATGCTATATTGATCTACATACCCATTAAGATCTGTAATGCCTTGAGTGGTTCATTCCCTAATGAGCAAACAGGTCTCTGAGAATGTAGTACCAATCACACGAAAATGAATGATACAGAGATGGTTCGAGCTAGTTAAGAAATCAGAAAATGCTTCCCATGGAAGGCAACCATTCACACAAGTCTACAGGATATCAGGACAGGAAAGATCCTCACAACAAAGCCTAGTTCGGCTCTCTGCCTTCAAAAACGTTAGAAAAATGACCCCATTTTGCAGGTAAGCAATATGATACTGAAGGAGGCTGTGCAACTTGGACAAGTTCACCTTGCCGGTGGTGTAACTTCCGCTACAGTCCCCTTGTCCTCCTGCTTCATCTGACCCAGGAGAGGTGGCAACCCCTAAACGCACCGATAAGGTAAAAAATGCAGTAGGAATCCTCTAGGACCCAAGATTTATTGAGATCATAAGTAACCCTTGCTCAGTAAAAGAGTCCACCTCCCCACTCAGCTGTGTTCCCATCAGCAACTAGAAATTGTTGCAATCTAATGCATTTATATGTTTTGGTTTTCTTAATTTATTTCAGGCATCTCATTTTCCTGGAACAAGTGCTGTTATTTATGACACAGCAGCAAACACTTTACATTTATAGAGGTTATGAATTTTAGTAATGGTTTTGGTGGCAATTTAATCTGTCCTAACTATGAGGCATTTTACAATGACAATTAAATTATTATTAAAAAATAAACCTCAAATGACATCCTTATCACTTATCAACATATCAAAAGTTTCACTGAGTTGCATTCTGGGTGGATCATAAATATCCCAATGTAGTCTTAGAGAATCCATGCAATAAACTTGAGTGAACTTAATTAACTTCTACAGTATATTTAAAAGAAAACTCCTTACACATTTTGATGTCGGGGAATGAAACATTATTTGAAAAGTGGGTTTATTACATTCCATGGCGCACACTGATATTTAATATTTAAAGACTCTTAAATTTGATGTACTGTGCTGATAACTGAAGGGTTTGGTCCTGCAGTGTGTGGGAGGTGAGATGGCAAATTTCTCTCTCCTTCGCTTTGTGGTGGTTTTGATTTTACTGGCCATGCCCCTCCAGACACTGATCTATTAAAATCTATGCTTAGAGAAGTGTCAAGGATGCTAATGTATACTTTATCAAATTAATTTTAATGTAGGCTTGCTGAACAGCTAATTCGCAAGCTATGTTCTAAATTGTTACAAAACAACTCGACTCCAAATTAGCCCGGGTAGTACATCGCTATCAGCAGACAACATGTCATCAAAGTATCATTTGATACAAATTAAAAATGAGGGATTTTATTCTTTCTTCATAGAGAATCTAATAAAGGAAAAGAAAAAGTCAGTCTTAATCCACTTCCTGATCTGAACTTACAGGGCACTGGCTGAAATAAAATTAATTTGTTCAGGTCCACATTTTGATAATTACTTCAGACCGCAATGAGGATTTCCATTTCAAAAATCGGATTTGACATTTGGCTTCAATATTGTCTTCCTATTTAAGTCCAGGTTTCTGTGCATGTAAGTGCCAATGGCTAAATATGGATAGCAGTTGATTCTCCTTTGAGAGATGGAGATAGAGACACTTTTATCAAAACAATGGAAGGCACACCATCCAATAGGAAAATACGGAATGCGCCTGTACTAAATCAGTTTAGCCAGTGCACCAAACTCCCTGCAAAATAAAATGGGAAAGAGCTGGCCACTGCAATCTTCTCAGGGCACCAAGCAGACTCACTGTGAGACTTAGCTCACTCTCTTTCCTGGGTGATTTACTCAAAGTTTCCTTCAATCACTCCCAAGTGCCCTTGATCCAGGTTATTAAGATTATGTGCATGATTGTCTGCTTATATTTCTGTTTATTTATGTACACAGTATAGAAATTTTTGCATTGGTAACTTTGTAACAGTGAAAATCATAAGACTTTTTCTTCAGAATCTGATTCTATTGTTTGCAAATATTATCTGCTTTCTATAATAACCCAACGAATATGAACCCGTTTCCTCATTTGTGAAATAAGAGGGTTAAAATTGATGACGTGAAGAGTTTCTAGTTCAGGGTTTAAAATACATTGTTCTAAGTTTAAACTACTGTTCCTCACAAAAATAATTTACAAATACCCACCATGTATCAGGCACTATGTTAACACTGGATATAAGTTATGAAAAAAGTAGCCAAAATTATTGTCATAGACTTTCTAGACTGTGTTCATTTCCTAAGTATTTACTGCTGTTATGAAGTGATTCTAGCATATTTTTGTATTAAAATGGGTCATTGGACATGCTTTAATATCTACACATGGGAGGTAGCAATGGAGGCTAAGATTTCCTTCTCCTATCACCCCATCTCCCGTCCCTTCAAGTTCCGGCATGATGTATTTCCTAATGAATGTTTCCCGTCTTCTTTACCAAATGAAAGGGCAGTTCTGGCTCCCCTTCACTAAGGAAGGGGATGATTTCTGAATAGAGAATGGAAACACGCCTGGCAGATGTGAGCTAGTACAAGACTCCAGTGGTGAGCTTGCGGTTCTCTGTCTCCCCTTACCCAGTGCATTGTCCTTTTCCAGATTCGAGACATTTTTCAGAACCATAACATATTCTTGCAGTTTTAAGAACCAGATACATTCCCTTAATTATACCAGTTCTCGGAAATTCTATTCTGAGGCCATAAGTGCCCAATTCTGCATAAAGAATTGCATTTACATTTAAATGCAACTAGCAGCCCTGAAAAAGCAAATGAGTGAAGAAAAGAAATCTAAAACTATATATATACATATATAAAGGAAATCCTGCTTCTGAGTACAGTGGGCTAGTTTGTTGTAGACCAAAAATCCATTGGCAAACAAGTAGAAGTCATATCAGTTTGAGCAATTGTGAAAAGTTATAATTCAGAAGACTTCTGAGGAAGTACTGAGACTTGAGAGGTTGACTTTCCAAACAGAAGAAGCGTTCAGACCACTAAGTCTAACACTCAGGGTTGCTTCACTCTGAGAGACACTTGATGATCAAAGGCATGTCTCAGTGTCTATGTACCTGATCACTAAGAGGTGGCTGAAAGGCCAAGAGCCAAACAGAATAATTTCATAGGACTGGAGTAATTGAAATTGGAGGTCAGGGCCTGCCAAGGAGGAGGATATTTCTCTTGGGAAATTTGAAAGACAAGAGTATGGATAAATAAAACAAAAGAAGTATTTGTAAATACTAAACCGCAGCTTCAAATTAGCTCAGTCTGATTCAGTTTTAAAATTCCACCCATAACCTGTCAGAAACAAATGCAAGTTCTGTCTAGTGAGTCAATATATTCAAGAAATTTGACATTAAAATGGATAATTTAAATAGAGAACTAGAAAACATACAAGAGAATGAAATAGAAATTCTAGGATGGAAAAATATTATAATTGAAATCAGAACATAATAGGCAAGCTAACAGAGATTACATAGAGCACAAAAAAGGATTAATAAACTGAAAGATAAGTCAAAATAAAACATCTAACCTGAAGAACAAAGAGACAAAATAATAGGAAATATAAAAAAACAAGTAAGACTTAATGAGAAATTGTGAAGAGTTCTGACAATTGAAGTACTTGAAGAGAAGGAGAAAGAGAATAAAAGAAATTATGTTGGAAGAAATAATTACGAAGAATTTTTCAAAACTGATGAATGACACCAAGCCACAGATTTGCAAAGCACTACAAATTCCATCAGCATAGACACAAGAAATCTAAGAAAAAACAGGAAAAGCAACCAGAGGAAAAATGCATATTATCTTCAAAGGAGCAAGAACAAGAATGGTAGCCGAGTTCTCACAGAAGTCATTCAGACTTGAAGAAAATAGAATACTTTCAAAGGTTGAAAGAAAATGGCACCACCCTAAAATTCTGTAGTGAGATGGAAAATAGGTAAAAGCAAAATAAAGACAATTGCAGAAAAACAAAACTTAGAGAATTCATCAACAATAGATCTTTAATAGGAAAAATACATATAAAAGGATATATTTCAGACAGCAAGAAAAGTATATCAACTGAAGCACATGTAAACAGAGATGTAGTAAATCAACATACAGACTGTATATAAAAATAATAATAAATATCATAGTGCCTTGTGGGGTTCAATATTTACAAAGTTTAAGAACATACAATGAAATAAAGTTTAAGAACATACAATGAAATAACACAAAAGAGTAAAATGAGTAAACAGAATTAAAGTATTCTAAATTCCTTGCATTTTCCAGGAGATGGAAAAGTAAAATTTGTATTAGTCTTCAAGATAAAAAAAAAAAAAATACTACTTATTTTAATATATTTGAGTAGTCACTAAAATTATAGGATATAAATAATGTATAACTAGCAGGAAAGAAAAATAAAGATAATTGTTAGAAAATTCTCTACTTCTCATTTTAGAAATACCATTGGCTCTAAAGTTTTGATAATTAAATTTATTCTAGCTTCAGACTACAATTCAAACTGTGCCATCTTAGACATCCTGGCTTGTCTTGCCATCTGCTCACTCCATGCCAGTTTGCAGACAGTGTATGGTGAGTGAGCACTGGAGTTGAATACAGAAAGCCAGAGTTTGGAGTTCACATGCAACATCCCATAAATTGTTTTGGACCGTTTTTAAGCCATGCCTCCTGCACCTATATGTTGGGCATGATTAGCACTTTCCTGATTTTCTTCAGCTGTACAAATACTTACACCTCAAGGAATCAATCTTCTTTCCAATAGGCAGGGTTCCCATATGCTAATTAAATTAATGTCAAAGGACATGTCCACTGTATGGTCAGAATAGAGTAGGCAGAGCTGAAGTAAGCACCCTGGAATGTCAGTGATTTGATATTGCAAATGTTTGTTCCTGGTTCAGTCACAGAGTGTCCAGGGCAGGTAGCTGTCTTGGGCTTCTCATTTAGCAGTGACACGGGAACTCACCACCACCACCCCAAGAGAAGAGCCCCGTCAACACAAGGTTTTCATGTTTACCCAGAAGAGGAAGAAAGAGAAAGCCCAGTATCAAGACTGGAAATTGAGTACGATCGCTTCAACCCACATTATATTGGCCCAAACCAAGTTAAGTGACCTAAATTAACTTCAAAGGAAACTGGGAGATATAGTCTTCTTTCACATCTATGGAACTGGTGAGCATCAAGCCTGTCTGACAAACCATTACTGTAAAAGTTGTGTTCATTGTGATGTACTTGGAATTAGAGAAGAAGGTGGTGACCTTCTTGCAATACCTTAGTTTTTACACAGCAAAATTATTTTTAGCTCCTTTCATTGGACTTTATTAAAAGCAATTAACATTATGTATACAATGTACCAATAAATGTTCTTGGTAAAAATAAAAAAATTTAAAAATTTAAAAATAAAAGCAATTAACCAACATTTTGCTTTGATAAAAGATCAGATCAAGACTTCACATTCTGAATGAATAATTTTTTGGTCAAAACATAAACTATGAATTTTCTACAAATACACGATGAGGATAAAGAAACAGATGAGACAGAAATAAAACTTTACCTCTTCAAGACATTTTAAATAAGAGAGCTTCAGTGCACTTTGGTTACTTGCAGAGAGAAACTCTCTAGCAACTCATACAGTCACAACTGATAGACAGCTATGCTTGTATGTGTCTCCAAACTCTCCCAAATCCATCTTTATAATGGTGACCCAACCCACGAGACTCAAAACTTGGACTATTTTTACAGAAACAAGAACATCCAGACATTCAGCCTGGACTTTAATCGAGTTCTACAAGTAACTACTTCCACAGCTCTAGCAAACGCATGAATCTTACTGATGATAAGAAGAGTGAATTGATCCGAATGTACCAAAGTGGGATATAAAAGGCATTCTGCCTTTTAAACAAATGGTGTTTGTGTGCTCAATTAATTTGGGGAAATATTTTTTTCACTGCTTTTGTTGTTTATCTGGCAGAGCTTTCAATATTCCAAGGTGAGTTATGACTGTCCAAAACATAAATGTGTTTGTGGGTGTGTGTGTACATGCATGTGTGTTGAGAGGAAAGGGGAGAAATCTATTAGAGGAATTCACTATCATGATTCCAGAGGATAAGAAATCTCACAATCTACTATCTGTCTGCAAGCAGAAGAAACACAAAAGTCAGTGTGTAGTGCAGTCCAAGTCCAAGACTTGGTAACCATGGAGACCAAGGGGCCCCCGTGTCTGAGGACAGGAGGAGATGGAGGGCTCAGCTCCAAGAGAGTGAATTTACCCTTTCTCAGCCTGTTTGTACTACTTGAATCCTAAAACAGATTAGATGATGTTCATCCACATTGGTGAGGGCTATCTTCCTTCCATATTCTACCACCTCAAATGCTAATGTCTTCTGAAAAAAAAAAAAACCCTCGAAGACACACGCAGAAGTAATACTTGACCAATGATCCAGGCATCATTTAGCCTAGGCACATTGACAGATTACAGTTAACCATCCCAGTAACACTGTCCGAATTTATTTGACCGTGTATTCTGTTAGCGTATAGGAGAAAATAGGCTAAATGGAGTCTGATGCTTTTCATTGTATCTAACAGCGACTGATCCCTGAATGCGATTTTCCCGAGTAACCAGATAACTTGCAAGACATGCCAGAGTCTCGAGTTCAGATGTATGCAGAGCCAGAGGCCCAGCGAGAAATGGGAAAAGATTGTTATTACCCAAGTTCATTCCACGAGAATTGGGATTTAGAAGGGGTCTCTGAACTCTCACACAAGCTTAAATTTCCATAAATTTATGAATCTAAGCCCTTTCGTGATGTGAAGACATCATGTAGTTTCAAGTCTGCATTTCCAAACTATACCTTTGAAGGCTTAGAAATCAAAGAGATTCTTGGAAATTGCAGTGTAAAAGTTAAAAGTGAGAGAAAGGAAACATTATATTTAGAGGACATTTGAGGATAAGCCAGAATATTGTTCTTATGCAAAAATTATCTTTAATCTACCCCATGTGCTCCCAATCAGTGGAATCTTTCTGAAACACAGATGAGGTAAAAATTACTTTCTCTTCCTGGAAAAAGTAGACAAGCATTATTTACATAATATGCCATAAAAATACAAACCTCCTGTCAGGGGCTCCAAACCCTTCACATTTTAATTAGTTGATCTTGTCATCAGAATCCAACCATCCTGTGCTAGCATTCCCACCACTATCTCAACCACTAGGTGCCCACAGCTCACTGATACTCAACCACTATGTACTTTATGAGATAACTGTGCCCATGTACACACCATCATCTCAATCAACAGGTGTCCTGTGCGTCACCATGCTCATATCCTAATATGCACACACCCCAACTACAGTGACATCTTGTGATACACTAGACCACTAGACATACGCGTCTGCCTCCACGTCCACCCCTAGCCGCTCCCTAACGAAGGTCAACTCCCTGACAAACTGCTATCCTTTCCCTAAAGGCAGTCAATGCGCTCACCCTCACGGGCTCACCATGGTCTGGGCCAGTTTTGCTCTTAGAATTTTCTTTCGCCTTGATCTACCCCCGAAAATTATATTCATTTGTCAAGGTTCAGATCCCGTGTCTCAGAGAACACTGTCCAGTTCCCCCACTACATGAAGGGAATCAAGCTTAATGCCCTGCAAAGTACTTTACACACAATCCTTCCACAGCCCACACCATTTATACTTAGTAGAAGCATATTGTTATTCTTTATAATAATAACAGCACCACCTAACACTCGCCAAGCAGTTGCAGTATGTACTTTCCATGTATTATCTTGGTTAATATTCACATTAGTCATATGAGGTTGAATCTACTTTTATCTTTGTTTGAAAGATTAGAAAACTATTGATCATAAAGCCTGAATAACTTGATTAGGACCTTACTGGTAATACAGATTACAGCTGGGACCCAAAGGAAGACTGGTAGGACTCCACGGTCCCTGCCTAAAATGAATGGATGTCTGCCACCAAGCTAGCTGTCTGGGGCACACTAGTTAGCCTCACTGACCCTCGACCTCCTTGTCTGCAAATCTGGATAACCCCCGCCTTGCTCCTCACTGGGGTGCTGTGCTCATAAAGTGAAATAATGAATCTGAAAGGGTTTTGCAAATGCTAAAGTACTATGCAAATGCAAGCTAATTAATTAATGAACTCATTAACATGTTCTCCTGCTGGGCTCCAGTTAGGGCCAAATTATAAATAATCCTCCTCTTGCTGGGAATTTAACCAAGAAATTTAGGGTAGCGGGAGAGACGAAGAAGGCTGTGGGTCTGAAGTCTAAAACTCTGTACATACTAATGCAGGCAGTTTAACGCAGAATCATTTCTACTGCCAGTTACTGAGTAATTTTATTCTAACTAAAAATTAAAAAGATGGAAGGTTTCAGGGGATGAGAAATCTCTCTAAAACACTCATTAATAGCAATGGTCCAGCATGTCATCCTTGTCCCCCAAATCCATTGCACTGATAGAGCAAGGAGACCTTATAATTAACGCCTAGTCTTCATTACTTATTTATATTTAGCAAACATTTTTACCATGTGCCAGCGACGGCTCTAAGTGCTTTACAAATATTAGCTTGTTTAATCCTCATAAAGACTCTACCAGGAATTACTGTTCCTACCCCCACTTTATAGATGGAGAAAACAAGATGCATAGAGGTTATATAAATGTCCCAAGGTCGTGCAGCCAGCAATGGTAGAACCAGGATTCAGACCCGTCCAATGTTACTTCTCTTCCTGTGGCCACACTGGCCTAAGGGTTCATCCGTGAAGATGGCCTGGATGAAGGCCTTACGCAGGGAGCCCGATGGATGGGCAACAGCAATCCCTACGCTCTTGGGAAAAGAAACTGGGTCTTTGAGACCCGATTCTCTTCGCTGCATTCTCTTGGCTGAGGATAGAGGAGTGTGTTCTCTCCCAAGACAAGAGATCCTGTGGTCCTGCAGCACTGTGTATGGCTGGAGAGAAAAGTCTGGATTAGGAAACAGCAATATTGTGCGTTCTTGATAACAACTTCCGATGGGCTTTAAAGGAATGAAGGTGATAAATGCAGACGTCTATCTTGCTGGCATATAGGCTTCTTTCTCAGCCAGTTCTGAACTTAAATAAGGTGAGGAATGTTGCTTCAAAACCAGGTCGGATGCCAATAGATGAAGAGACTGAAGCTGAGAAGGGTCTGTAGCCCAAGGTCACGAGAATTTGGACATGAGGGAGCTGGAACCCCATCGTAGAGCCTTGATCAAACAGATGATTTAAAACAGGGCTCATCAAGGTCGGCAAAGGTCAAGCTCTTATTCTGCCACACAGTAATAGAGTAGTTCTATTTAATTTTATTCAATTTGGTTTTAAACAAAAGAATTCCCATTCTACACACCAAGCTTTGTGAGGTTATTTGTTCCCAGTATTCTATACAAATGTAAGAAACATTTAATTTTGTCTGATGGTGAAGTCAGTGCTTACTCCTTCATGAATATGATTCTCTATGTCTTATGTAAACAATGTCGCAATTAACACAATATTGCCTGACTGAAAAAACTTCATTCATAACATATTCCACTATGTTAATAAATCAACCGGGTTCTTTGTCCACATTCCCTTCCAACCTTGTGTGTAGGACATAATGGAGTATATATAGTTATAGAGTTTCTCCAAAGTTCTCCGTTATATTCAGGACTAAAACTGAAATGCCTGCATCATTCTAATACAATTCTTTAATATATATTATATATTCTTTAATATATGTCTTTAATATAATTCCATAATATAATTAGAATTATTCTAATATAGTTTTCTTAAATATGTTTTGTTTCATACAAAGAGTGTATTTCTGATACTGCGTCTTTATAAGCAAGATGGCAACAGATATCTTCAAATAAATAGCTTTGGTTTTTCTGTGGTAATTTCCTAAGCATCAGTCAAAGTGGTAGGTTTTCCAAGTTAGACTGCTTCAACTCGGACTAAGTAGAAATGGAATTGACATGAGCATTAAGTAATTCTCATAAGCCTCTTCCCTGCTCTCCCATCTCATTGCAGAAAATGCAGAGAGAGCTGGGAATGCACGTCAGACCATGATTAGACCAGTCAAACATGTTTAAATAAAAAAGGAGTTTAGAATATTTAACATGATCAAAGATTGAAGATTACAGAGATTTGGAGCCCTTTAATAAATATTAAAGATACATTCTCCCACTTCATTCTTGGCTACACTTCAAGCATGGAAGAGAATCGAACAGACATGGAATTTGAAACTAAAGGGCTTTATCTTTGTAGCAGGACAGGCTGACAGCTAAGGAAGAAACATATATTGTCTATACTTGGGGAGGTAGAGGAAGTATGGTTACCTACCAAAAATAAAAATCAGTTAAATCTAAGAGCTCTCCAGGAGATGGAGTTGTAAGATGTTAGAGGTGGAAAAGAACTTTGATAACGTGCTCCGCTCCTTGCCCTACAAACACAGGCAATGGAGGCCTGTCAGGGAGCGAGCAGGCATCTCAGCCAGAGTTCAGAGGCTCTGGCTCCTTAGCCAGTGCTCCTCCTAATTAGCCTCTCTCACTTGCAAGTTGGACAGGGGACTATGGCAGACAATTCAGGAGCTCATTACCAATTCAAGCATGACTTCTTGGAAGAACATATCCAGAAATGAGCTTCTTCCTTACTCTGGGATAGCTGGATGGCCTGGTTACTCCACACTCCGTGTATTATTCATCTTCCAAGAGTACGGTCAAAGTGAACCCTCACTCCATACAGGCAGTAGTTAGCATCAGCACACATCTACATGTCCACAGCAGTTATTGGCTCACACTCTACTAGGCCTGCTATTCATTCTGATTGGCCAGTTGTCAGACTATAGTGGTTGAACATCTTAAATGTCACTGCTCGTATTTGCCAAAGTTTTTCTATGGAACACTGGATTCAAAACACTGTCACAAGACAAGGGGAAGCTTTGCAAAATGGAAAATAAGTTTGCAAAATGGAAAATAAGTTTGCAAAAAGGGCTACATGACAAGCCCTGCAAGTAGGTTTGTTTGTGTTTGACTTGGTATAACCTAAATATCTTCAACCTTATAGGAAAAGCTCTGCTCCCGCCCTGCCCATCTTTTCTTCGGTTTCAAGAAATACCTGCTACTACTCTGTGGAACCTTGTCCTGGAAAACAGAACCCTAGAAAGAAAATCATCCTGGGAAACACAGCCCTAGAAGGAAAATTAATTTCTAGCATCCACATGGCACCTGGGTATGAAAGTTCACACTTCCTATAGAGGATGCTGAAGAAAATCCTCATATTTAGCAAATAGATTAACTTATAGTGAAATCCTAGTTTCTACATTTGACCTTCAGCAAATTATTTAAACTGTCATGTTCTTGGAGCCATCATCTGTAAGACAAGTTTAGCATTTCCTCTTGTAGAATCACCGAGAGGGTCATAAGGGTGAAAGATGCAAGGTATTTTGTAACAGCGCCTGGCATATGGTCAACACTTAAGAAAAGTTAGATGCTGTTGTCCCATATTTCAGGAGTTCTGAGCCTAGAGCGGACCCTTAGTTTTCCTGTTCTTGGAGACATAACAGCCTGGTTGGACGGGCAAGATCGGACTATAGAATTACAACCACCATAAAAGACAAGAGTGAACTTTTGCTGTCAGAAAATAATAAGGAATGTTTAGAAGATGTCTTAGAAAGTTAATGTGATGAGTTGATCCAGACACAGAGATGCTTCTCTTCCTTCTACTCTTTGAAAAATAACTGCTTTCTATAGAATGGTGGGGACAAAACTTCAATTCGGGAAGATGAAAATTTTTTTTCATAGGTGGATGATTTTGTTGGTTCCATGACAATGTGAGTGTACTTAATGCTGCTGAACAGTACACGTGAAATGACTGAAATGGTAAATTTTATCTCACGCATGCTAAACCACAATGTAAAAAATATTTACATAATAATCATCTTCTTATCCAAGGGGCAAATTATCTCACACCTCCACTCTGTACAAATTCTGCATCTTTGATAAGACCACATCTCCTGCAAACTGCCAGTCTCTTCTCAGCTTTGGCATTCCAGTTCCATTTCTTCTTCCTTCTAGGGTTTCTCTTCTCTTCCAGCCAAGCCTCCATATGGTATTTCAGTCACTCAGCCAAACACCTTCCTTCTCAGTCTTTCCCCTCTTTTTTCCCCAGTTCACTTAAAAATAAATTGCCTTTTTTGAAATTCCAGACAGAACATGAAAGTCTCTCTCTCTCTCTCTCTCTCTCTCTCTCTTTCTCTCCCCCACCTCACTCCCTCCTTCTCTTTCACTGCCACTGAATTCTAAGTATACAATTATGCAGGCAACGTCTTTAGATTCAGCAGCTTGAGAACTTTTAAACATTACGCTCTGAATCAGATAACAGCTTTCATCTGAAGAACAGCTTTACACAGTACCTAAGTGAAAGCTTAACTTACAAAAAAAAAAATGTTACCAGGAGTATGAAAATGTCAAGGTAATAAAATAAATGAATACAAACCTTCCCAAGTAAAACATGCTCCCCAAAATTAAATAAGCATATTTTCAAGGCAGCTTATTTGGATTATTAGTTTCTGCTGCCCACCTTCGCATGTGTTACTTTAAAAAAGAAAATCCAAGTGGCCCTCCCGTACTTGCACGCTCCTCCCTACTTACCTATTAAGAAGACTTCACCATGTAAAACAAGCTAGACAATTACTATGCCCTAGTCGACTGTGGTTAAGACTTAATTGGACGGCTGTGTTCAATTCTGAGCATCATGTTTCCAGAAAGAAAAGAAAAAAGTGATAAATTGGACGTAGTTCAAAGGAAAGCAAGAGGATGGATGAAAGCGGCTTGGAAAATAAGACCCAGTCGGGAATGGGAAGGTAATTCTGTGCATTTGCAGCTCAGTGCAAAGATGGCTGAGAGATAATAGAAAGCTTCTGATAAGTCAATTCTGGCTCATTCTCTGAGCGCATCGCCACAGGCAGGGAACGCTGAACCCATCCGACCAGGTCCTCTTTAGCTTTTGCTCTGCAGCTTGTGGTACCAGCGCTGGATCTGGTGTGTAGTAGGTGTTTAGTAAAAAAAAATTTCTTGTTTCCAAAGGCTCCCTAGCGAGAATAAAGACTAAAACGCGATTGCTACACCTGTTTGTACTGATGCTCACAAATTTCATTGCTAGAAAGGGTTGAATTGTTGGGTTTGATCCCCAGAAAGAATAATTTAGGAATGGTAAGATCAATTTTCTCATTAGGCCAGTTATGGATTAAACAACTCACCCCAAGGCTCCTGTCAACCCTGCTAGCTCTTGACTCTCTGTACTTTTGGCCACATTCATCATGTCACTCAAAAATGCATGGCTTGCTCTGGCCCCCAAGGTGAAGTTCCAAATCGAGAGGTACACTGATGTCTGCAATCTAGCCCAGACATGCCTTAACAATCTGCTTACCTTTGCTTCCCTCTCTAAGTCCATCTAAGCAGCGAGGCTTTATACAGTATACTGTCCATCCCCCGCTTTTCCACCAGGCAGTATCTCAGACTAGGACCCATTGAAATTTCAGCACCGCCACTTGCTATCCACATGACCTCGAGCTGATTGCTTACTTTCTCTGAACCATGTCCCATCATGTATAAAGTGAGGACAACAACAGCTCTGAAGAGTCTAAAATAGGAGCACGCATACAAAATACTCAGCACTGGGCGTGAAAGTAACCCTCCCCATCTCCCTGTCTTTGATGAACCAATGTTTCTTCTCTACTTGCTTTTTTCACCAGTTCACCAACTCCTGCCCACTCACTGAGGGTCGACTCAAGGCTAAACTGCGTCACAAAGCTTCTCGGAATGCTGCCATGGACAACAAGTTTGCTTCCATTCTGGGAACGGGTAGCATCTCCTCTGGGCTGGCTCACTGGACACTAGATCACATTCCCTGTGGACACAGCTGCTCTGCTCTCTTTAACTTGTCCCTTGGGCTCAGCTGTGTGAGCAGCAGAAAGAGGTATGATATGGTTTTGACCCCCAAGAGGAGGGAAGGAGAGAGTGTGTTCATGTGCGTTTATAGTGCACTACCAGCTGCATTTATAGAATATGAGCTAGTACCAGCTAATCTACCAGGTACTTCCATGTATCATTTTCCTTTTAATCAAAAAGCCGACCGCAGTGGCTCTGAACCATGACTGCACATTAGAATGGCTAAGAAAGAATGTTAACTATATGGATGCCCTGGGTCTTAGCCTTGACCAATTTAAACAGAATTTCTCGTGAGGAGGCTTCAGTATTTTATAAAAACTCACCAGGTGATGCTATGAGCACCCAACCATGAAAACCTTTGGCTTGCAATTTAGTATGGAAAACACAAACTTGTTAATACATTCTCAACAATGTATCCTGATGATAGGAAGCAATCTTACAACCTCCACCCACCCACACGCTCATCTATTTTTCATTGGTTCATTCGCCGAACATATGTTTCGAAGTGTCTTATGCGAACAAAAACTGCTAGGTGCCAAAAAAAACCCACAGATAAATCAGATACAGATTCTGCCCCTCATGAGACTTACTCATTAGTATCAGAGAATTATTTTATATGTTTACCTATAATACAGCTAGGAAATGATAGATGTCCCCCCAAATATACCAGCTACCATGGTGTGTCTTCTAGCTGAGGGGTTAGGACAGGCATGAGGAAAACTATTAGTTGCCATCCCCTTAGAATGGGAAAGATTTGCATTTTGTTGAAAGAAAGGATGGTGTTTTTGGCAGGAATAACTGCCCGATCAAAGGCTTGGGGGTGACAAACTACAGCGTAATCACCAGGCATCATGGACAGGAAAGCCCTGACTTAGTCCCCACCTACAGCCGTGCAAAGACGAGGACAACATTCTTTACTCATGGTTCCCAGCTTCCTCACGAAACCCCAAGCTTATGCCCTGCAGATGTCATAGACCAGACTCAGGACTTACACACACTGTTGTCTCTTCTGTCCAGCGCCAATCTCCCTGAGGACTTAGAAGGATTAAGAGAGCCATTGGGCAGATGTTTTTCTACCATTTGGACACCCTGCAGCCTCTTTCTGTGACTAGCAGAGCCATTTACTAGCTGTTGTACTCTGCAGGTGGGAGAGCACAGGTCTCCCCTGGGCACGGGGTCTGTCGGAAGTCACAGCGGGAAGCTGCGTGCGAGTGGGTTCCAGCAAGGCCCATGAAGGCAGAGGAGGAGAGCCACGTGTGAAGATGGCCTGCTCGCGCGTCCTCTCAAGCAGCTAATGCGGCTTCTAAAAGCAGGACACTTTGGAGGTGGCTAAAGTAATGGAATGTGCCAAAAGTCTGAACTCTGGTACCCAATTCTGGCATTACTGGAGTGACTTCTGGTGAAGCTGTCCCTCTTCAGCAGCTCTCACTTTCCCATCTTTACACCAAGAGATGTGGATTAGATAGTAATTCATGATTTTTATTATAAAAGCTATCACTCATTAAAGATTGGGGACAAGCATTGTTTTACTTAATCTGCACAACTATTGGAGGAGGAAAATAGCAGTATTATATCCATTTTAGAGATGAGGAAACTGAGGCTGAGAGGCCAAATCTAATACTCTGGAGTTGCAACTAGGACCTTCAGTATAACAGTGTTTTTAACCCACACAGTGTGAAAAGAACTTGTTTGGTTGTAACTAACTTTTCTGACATTAAAAGAATGGAATTGAATAAATTGTAAGGGATGAGAATATAAAAATAAGAGCAAAAATACGAGAGAGTAAGTATCGTCTGGTAAACTTTCGTATACATGTACGTTTTAAATATAACATATATTCCAATTATGCACCCGAACTTATGTGTGTCCTGGGTCACAGTGTGTTTGTATGTATTTCTGAAAGCTGTTGTCAAAATATTGGAAAACCACTACTCTAAAGCCTAAGCACAGCCCTTCCTTGGATGACTTCTACGATATTAACTTTTTCCACTTATTAGAGTTAATGGTTTGCAATTACAAAACTCTGGAGGATTCGGGCAACTGTGCTTATTCTGATTCAGACTGTATCCACAGGGGTAACGCCTAAGGATGGTGTCAAGTGTGGGACCTTCCGGACCTAGGTTACCTCCTCATTCTGGGGGCTGTGAAGATTTGTGTCTGACAGTGAAGCTGCAGTGCAGGGAGGTGAGGCTGGAATCTTCCAGGGAGGGCTGGGTCCTCTGGGATTCCCAATCCAGCTGGAGAACTGAATTGCCATCTGGTAAATCACAAGACGATGCTTGTTCTTGCCAGACGCACTCTATCAGTATGAAGATACAGACAGTCTTCAACACATAAACAGGTTAGGTTGCCAAAAGCGCCTTTGTAATTCAGATGTTTGGAGTTTGGAAGACATCACCCCATAGAAACAAGGATATAAATGGAGGTTAGGTTTCCATGTTTTAAAACTCAGCGTGTGTGTGACATGCTGTGTGTTTTGTGTGGCGAACTGGGTAAGAACTGAGTAAAAGCACATTTGCTCGCTGTGCGAATTTGAACATAAGTTATTTGCACTTCGTGAGTCCTAGTTCCTCATTTTCAAAAGGGGTCACATTATACTTTGGATCTGGAATGTCCCCACGAAGACTCATATGTTAAACACTTGGCTACCACTCTAAGGCACCATGGAGGGGTAGCAGAACCTTTAGTAGGAGAAGCCTGGTGGAAGGTCTACAAGGTCTTTGCCCTTGCAAAGACTGGGACCCTAGCCCCTTCCTCACTCTTCTTTTTCTTCCTATAAGCAGTCTCTGCCACACACTCCCTGCCATAATGATTCTGCTTCAGCCCAAGCCCCAAAGCAACAGAACCACCTGACCATGGATAGAAATCCCGGAAACCATGAGCCAAAATAAATCTTTCCTCTTTTCAAGTTGATCGTCTCAGGCACTTTGACTCAATACCAGAAATCTGACTAGCACAGGTCACTAAAGTCTGCTTTGGATAGCAACATTGGAGTCATTGTGAGATGTGTGTTCAGAGGGCCCAATACTAGGTCTTTGTGACTATTGTTATCTTTATGACATTATGATAAAGACACCATTTGTGGCCTTGACCACAGAACTCTGAGGTTCAGTTTGCACCTGTGGAAATCTATAATGGTAATATTCACTAAACAGGATTACTGTAAACATAAATGAGATGGTATACACAAAACACTTAATAAAGAACCTAAAACAGAGTAAGAATGTGATAAATGGGGGAAGAGAATCTCTTTCTTCTCAGAAATGCCTGAGCACATCTGCATATACTTTCTGAGTTGACCTAAATCGATCTTTGTTAATACTCCAGGAAAATTACAATCAACATATATAACAGTCTGAAAATTTTTGTCTTCTTAAAACTGAGGTGCTGAAACATAATCACCAATGTGATGGTATTAAAGTGTGGGGCTTTTTTGAGGTAATCAAGTCATGAGGTATTTGTACTGTATTAGAGAGATCGTCAGTCCTATGAAAAAGCAGTGAAAAGGTATCATCAGTGGATGGGAAAGCCAGCCTTCGCTGGACTCTGGAAATAACAACACCTTGACCTTGGACTCAGAACCGTGAGAGGTACATTTTTGCTACTTGGGAACGATCCAGTTTGTGGCAGTTTGTTACAGCAGCCCAAAAGAACGAAGAATTATTCAGCACACATCTCCTTGTGTTTAAGCCCTTGCTTGGTACCATGTGACATAAATGACAGATGTATATGAAGGTCCTTCCAGCTAAGAATGTGGTGTGGAAATATTGGTAAGGTCTGTATCTCAGTGGACTCAAAGATAGTTCCAGAGATGATTTTTAAAAGCCAAAGGTGGAGAGCATGTTTAATATGGATAGTATAGCCCAGCAGTTCCCAATCAATTTGGCACCAGAGACCAGTTCCATGGAATACATTTTTCCATGGACCAGAGATGCCAGGGATGGGTTGGGGGTGACTCAAGCACACAACATTATTGTGTACTTTATTACTATTAGTATTACATGGTAGTTTTTATGTCAGTTATTATTACATTAGTGTCTCATTAGAAATACACAACCCAGATCTCTCATATGCATAGTTCACAGTGAATTTCCCATTCCTGTAAGAATCTAATGCCTGCGCTGGTCTGACGGGAGATGGAGTCAGGCAGCCTGTAAATACAGATCAAGTTTCAGCCAGTTGCGTTCCACTCACCTGCTACTGTGCAACCTGGTTCCTAACAGCCCACAGACTGGTACTGCTCCATGACCTGGGGCTTGGGGGCCACAGGGTGTGTCTACTGGCCCCGTTGAATTGCTTCCCAAGCAGAGAGATCATGATGCAGATGGGTAAACCATCACTATAACATTGAACCTTCACCCATAGTTAATACTCCTCAGGAAAACCTCTGCAGAGGGTGTCCCTCGCCCAGCAGCTCAACTCAGCAAAGTAGGAAGAGACCGACCAGCGTAACAACAAAGTTCTGTGTAAGGTCTCAAGTTTCACACAATCTTTACAATACTTAAGATGATCTCTCTGGGGAAGGTGAAAAGAATTATAATTACATCTGTGAAAAAGGCTTGAGAAGGGAAAAAAAAAAAGTCCTGCCATATGGCGTGTGGAAAATGTTTTGGAACTGAATAAACAGCATGGCGAGTGTTTTTCTCCCCCCTCCCCTTTTGTTTATACATCTACGTTATGCAGGCTGACTAGAGAACATGGATCAGTTTTTCTTCCAGAATAGAAATGCACCGGGTAATTTAATTTTATGACCATTAATAATACGGGTCTCTCTCTCTCTGCAAGCATAGACATTTACAAACTTATAATCAGATTTTGTGATTTGAGTGTAAAGCAATCATCCACAAGAGGCTGGGAGATATTTCCATCCAGATTTCCCACCGCAGTGAAATTGCATGTAATATAAAAGGGCACATAGTAAAAGAGAACCACAGAAAAAGTAGACAGAAGGCCACTGGTTTCAATGGACACTCCATCTTATAACAAGGAATTGTACACAGCCCACAGGCAGGCACTCCTAGGTATTTACCACTCAGTGGCTTCCAGACTCTGT